>MU760527.1:8186-19503 GCA_026770625.1 Nicotiana glauca
AAGGAAAAACCTTAGATTTTCAAAAGTATTAAAAGAGGACTTAATTGATAATCTAGTTGGCTGGCCTGACAGAGGTGTCCGGCGCCACCACGACCCTTAGTGTATTTTTGGTCGTGACAACATGGTATTAGAGCACTAGGTTCCCGTCGGTCTCACGAGTCATGAGCAAGTCTAGTAGAGTCTCGCGGATCGGTGCGGAGACGTATGTACTTATCCTTAGGAGGCTGCAAGACTGTTAGGAGTACTTCCCTTCTTGATTTCTTTATCGTGCGGTTCGATTCCTTTGAGGCTTATGCCTTTGATTTCTTCCTACTCAATCTTACGCAAGCGCTTGTTATAAATCAAAATTTGAAGGATTGAAATGGGCACTACAAATGTGGTGCGGGATGATTTTCCCGGAATAGTTGATTGGACTATTATAGTCGTATTATGGAGGGATATTATATTGTTTCAGTTCAGTAACAGAACTTCTAAGAGACTTGAGGCTAGGCACGGGTTGCCATGATGCTTATGAGCAATTATTCTGCAGTGTTGTTATGATGGTGGGACGTTTGCCCACGTGTCGGGGCGGTGTATGAATTTAAAGGAGGTTTACTCAGCGTGTAACCAAGGGATTCAGCATTTTATTCCTGGCAGGGGAAATTCAAACGAAATGACGATGGTCAGAAGTGGACTGGTGGAAGTAATGAGTCTTGGTATTTGCAAGCGTGGTTGAGCTTTCTTTTACGAGAGGGTGTTGTGGTCCTGATTGAACGTACTAAGTTGTTGGTGTTATAATCTGCAGCAATTCGCCTCTATGGCAGGATATGGTGAAATAATATTGGAGGTACGACTGTCAAATATCGCATGGTGCGTGGTTTAGGATTGAACCGGTATTTCAAATGTTGACGGTTCGAGAAAGATAACCTTTGGAAAGGTTTAAAGTTAGCAGCAATGGTGGATTCAAGTGCCACGAAGATAGATTTCATTTAAGGCAACAATTGAGCAGCAAAGTATGAGGAAGGACATGTGGGAAGTGCCAGGCGGTGTTTAAAATTTCTAGAAGGCCAAGTATGAGGAGCAAGGTCGAGTGACCGATTAAGGAGAAGAGTTCCGCAAAAGTGGGAGAGTGGCGGGTGTTGCATGTGGACTTGGTAGTAGAAAGACTACGCGCCTTAAGGAGAGTTTGGATCGAACTGGGAATTTTAATTATTGGTGATCGAAGTCTGTGGGTATGATTTGAAGTATGGGCTATTATGCGGCCGAAGATTTATATGGTAGAAAGGAGCTGCTTGAAATGGAGGAGGGTGTAGCATAACCCTGAATTTGGAAGGATGTTGCTGCGCATTTAATTGATGTCCGCGAGGGGCGAATGGACTTGTGCAACTAGAAGGTGAGCTCGGACTCAGGATGAGCTATTGGTGTCATAGTGAATGTACCCCGTGCAGCAGCGTGGGAAGATGTCGGGAGGTGATTCCCCTAGGTGGGTTATTCCCCGTGAGCATATTAGCGGTCGCGTGGTTGGCGAAGCTTCCGCAAGGAATTATATTGGTTGTTCAACAAAGATATCGGTCGTGTGTATGTGGGTGAAGACTTAGAATATGAAAGATGGGGATTTACAAGAAGATCCCGAGAGATTTTGATAATTGGTGGTGTGAGGTTAAGTCAATAAGAGGTAAAAAGGTCGGGCGAACTCAAGAATGGTGAAATGATGGCTTCAAGCTAAGTGGGAGAGTCCCACCGCTTATGATTGGGCTGTATGATTAACTACTTGCATGATTTCTAGTTATTAGCATATTGATGGATTAATTCAGCTACGAGAAAAGTCCATCAGTATTAAATTGAGCGGGGGAATCATTAAGGATGTGATATGGTTAGCCTTATGGGCTCATGTTCGAACTTGGGAAAAGATTTAAGGTTTATTCCTTGTATAGAAACGGGTTAAAAGGCGAGTGACTCTGCCAGGTGCTTCATTGAGAGGGTATTAATGTGCTAGAAGATTTAGGGAGCTGATTATATTCGGGACCAAGTCAGAGCGGGTGGCTCTCTATAATGGTCCTAGTGAATTCAGAAGTTAAAGTGTGGTGCCCAACGATTTCATGCCCATAAGTACAACTAAGAATCAAGCTTTGTAGCAATTTATGAGAAGGTGCCCAGAATGTTCTATGATGTGTTACCTTGTGGTGTAGCATTTGAGAAATGTGAAATAATTCGTAAGATTTGAGACAGCATGGTCTCGCAATTCAAGGTCACTCGGGGTGAGTGTAGAGGGAGTATGTTATCCGTTGAAGAGAATTAGTATTATTTCCAAAGCAATCAAGGATAAATTGGAGGGAAAGGGATTGATTAGCCATAGTTGAATTTGGCATGTTGGAGTCAGTGGTCTGTTCATTCCGCGTGATCAAGCTATGTGTATGATCTGTGGCGGTATGTGTGTGGCTTATCGGCCGCCGTAATTGATGTTATTCAGAAGCATTCTTCTGTTATGGCTTGTTAAGTTGAAGCGGATTCTGGAAGGGCCATGGTGGCTTAGACCACTACTTGCAGATTTGCATATTCTACGGTTATGGGAAATCACCTGTGTATTTCTATGATTCTCCTGAAGTGAGTTAAGTGCAAGGTTCTTACATGATGAAAGGTGAAAATATTAATGAATTTAGAGTATGATGAAAATCGTGTCCTATCGTATATTGGCACGTTGGGTGCGGTGAGAGGTATGGAAATGTGAAGTGAGGATCAAGGTTGCAGTTTGGTGTTGACAAGGATGTCACGGGCTTGGAGGAGCAAGAAAGGGGTTGAATGATTAGAGTAAATCAGTATTTCCTCCGCGTCACCTGAGATCGATGTGTTGTGGAAGAGGTTTTGCATCCTGCTTAAGGATTCTGGATCGTTTTTCTGCATTAGTGCGTTCGATGGTTTATATGTGCAGACCCAGTTAATCGTTATGGTAGATTGTGGGAGTGTGTCCCACAGGAAGATTGCACAAATGTGGCACAACGCCACTTGATTGATTAAAGATATAAACCGAGTATGAAGAATTGTGATGAGATCGTTAAATTGAGAATGGATGCCTGGAGGGCACTTGGATTCTGAGTTGTGGATTGTACTCCGGTAATGATGGTTGTCCATGTGTTCTACGAGAGATGGGGAATTAGTATGGACCTTTGAAAGGTCATTGGCTTAATTTGATATGATCAGGATCGACTTGAGGTCGGTGGATGGATTTAAATGTGAATTTGGGCTTTATAGCAGGCCAGTTGTGTTCATTTCAGTAATGCGCTCCTTATTTAGTAGTCAGGGTGTCATCTCGTTGTCAGATATCTCATGAAGTTATACATTGTGCCGTGTGAGTCGTGAGACGGCCTGAGAAATTGTGTATGTGTAGGGGACCCGCGTGGGAATGTCGCATTATGAGCAAGATGGCTCTCGAGATTCAAATTGTATATCGCACCTCAGTTGTGCTCGAATTTTGTAGCTTTTCGCGCTATATGTCCCCTCAGGGATGGCATTATGCACTTAGCGTGCTTGTGACCTAGATTCGGTATTTTATCGCAATGAGCAAATTAGCTCGATGTGTATCTCCTTATGTGAGTTCTACGTGTGGATCGGGTGGCACACCGCCATGGTTATATTGTGAGGATCGGATGGCACGCCGCCATGGTTATGCCATGTGGATCGGGTGGCACGCCGACATGGTTATATTGTGATGATCGGATGGAACGCCACCATGGTTATGCTGTGTGGATCGGGTTGCACGCCGAAATAGTGTGATGATTAGTGTAGCTTTCTATATGCTAATTTTGTATGTCCTGCTTCCTAATTTCTAAGGAAAGTCCGTAGTAGTACGGGAGTTAGGTAATTCCTTTCGGAGTTCGATTTCCTATTTGTGTTATGTTCGGATTGGCAACCTATTGGCACATTGTGGCGTCATATGAGACTTTTGATCGCATTCAAAGTGGCTTATTGCCTAAGCAGTTCATACTGGGTGAGATGATATTGTGGCATTTAGGATTAGTACAATCTGATTATATGAAGTATATTAAGGAGCAAAGATCATTATTTGGTTCAGAATGTGGTAATGTTTCTTGTCAGAGGTATAGACTCGATGGTTGGTTGACTCGGCAGTTGATCATTAATTTCGGCATCTCATCCTTCGTGGCGGTATTGTAATAGTTAGAGTAAGACCTATGTAGGTCATGAGGTGCAATGGGGGCATCAGATTCGTGGAATTTCGATTAATTCAAACGGAAATGATTATGGTCCTATGAGTAAAGTGATACAAAGTGTGAATTCAGCAGAGTTATGCAGTCATGTTTGAGTACAGCATATAGTGATTGATATGGTGATCATATGTTGGAAACAGGCCTGGCATAGAATTTCGGATGTTGGAATTAGGCTCTAAGGCTATTTGCTTGAATAAAAAGGGAATATGTTCAGAATTTATCGAGCCGATGTGCTCAGCTAAGTTGTGGTAGCACGGGGAGGTGCATGAGAAGTTAAACATCAATTTTAGACTACTTTAGTATAGTTCTCAGCACGTTCGAGGACGAATGTATGTTTAAGTGGGAGAGGATGTAACGACCCGATCGGTTGTTTTGAGCCCTAGCGCGTCATTCAGCAGTCTGAGGCCATGAGCAACTACATTTCAGGTATTGTGACTTGTTCGCGTGGTCGGAATTTAAATTCAGGAAGATCGGAGTTAAATTTGAATGAAAATTCTCATTTGAGACGCTTAAAGTTGAAAGAATGAAAAAGGATTGGAATTTTGAGTAAACAACCTCGGAATCAGGATCTGAAGGTTCCAGCCGGTTCGTATGATGATTTCAGACTTGGGGGTGAGCCCGGATTGGTTTTTGGGTAACCCGGGAGCGTTTTGGCGCCTATTGTAGAAGTTAGCATTTTAGAAAGAATTTCTTAAGTTTGGCTTGAAGTACATTTCAGTGTTATCGATGTCCGTTTCGGATTCAGAGTCTGTGAACATCTTCGTATGGTGGTTCTTGAGTTGGGAGCGCGATCGGAAGTGAATTCGGAGGTCCGTAGGTCATTTTGAAGCCATTTGGCTAAAGTTAGAATTTGGAAGTTTTTGAGAAGTTTGACCAGAGGTTGACTTTTTGATATCGGGGTCAGAATTCGATTCCGGAAGTTGGAGTAGGTCCGTAATGTTAAATATGACTTGTGTGCAATATTTGAGGTCAATCAGACGTGATTTGATAGGTTTAAGCATCGGAAATAGAAGTTGGAAAGTTCAAAGTTCATAAAGCTTGAATCGGGGTGTAATTCATGGTTTTGGCATTGTTTATTATGATTTGAGTCCTCGAGCAAGTCCGTAACGTGTTTTGGGACTGGTTGGTATGATTGGTTGGGGTCCCGGGGGCCTCGGGTGGATTCCGGGTGGTTAACGGATCGAAAATGGATTTTTGAAAATAGCTGAGTTGTTGGTTGCTGGTATTTCCGCTTCTGCGGAGATGGGACCGTAGAAGCGGCTCCGCAGAAGCGTGAAAGAAGCCGCAGAAGTGGTTGGGAGAGAAGGGGAGCAGGGACCGCTTATGCGATCAGGTATCCGCAAAAGCAGATTTGCAAAAGCGGTAAAGGGCAGCGCAGAAGCGTAATGGTTCGAAGGGCCGTGGGCCGCAGATGCGGTCGAGGTTCCGCAGAAGCGGGACCACATCTATGGAAGGAGCATCGCAGAAGCGAAAGGGGATAGGCCAGGGGAAGCTACAGAAGCGGCCTATTGTCCGCAAATGCGGAACCGCATAAACGGCAGCATTTTCGCAGAAGCGAAAATGACTAGGGCAGTGAGGATGTTTTAAGTTCGGGGTTGAGCTCATTTCAACCCCATTTTTCTTCCATTGGAGTCGATGGGGAGCAGCTTGGGGACGCCATTTTCGTCATTTCTCATGAGGTAAGTAATTTATGCTAGCTTTGAGTTAAATACAAGGTTTATACATGCATTTAGGTATGGAAATTAGTATAAAATTGGGGTTTTGGTGGAAAACCTAGAAAATCATGTTCTTGGAATTTAGCCACAATTTTGAGTATGGAATTAGGAGAAATTGTATATTTGAGTTCCTATAGTCATGGGTAACCTTTATCTTCGAGAAATTTCGGATTCCGGGCACGTGGGCCCGAGGGCATTTTTGTTAACTTTTCGTTCGGGGTTAGGAATGGTTATAAATTGGGTTGTAAAGTATAATTTAGCATATATTAATTGATTTATTATCGTTGGCTAGTTTTGGAGCATTGTGCTTTGGTGCAAGTCTTCGGAAGAATGTAGAATGCTGGTTGTGGATCTTCGGAGCGAGGTGAGTCTCCTTTCTAATCTTGTGAGGGGGAATTTACCCCATAGGTGAAGTAATTTATTATGTGCTCCTATTTGCGGGGAGCTACGTACGCACGAGGTGAAGAGAGTCTGTGCGTAGCTACTATTATGCTATTGTCCGGGTAGTTAGGACCCAAAAACATGTGTACGTGGATTAATTGTGAACACATTAGTAGCGTGAATTGCTTAACTCACATCGAATTAGTAAGTAAATTTCTAAAAGAATTAAACATCATTTCTTAAATTGTTAAAGGAGATTTGGTTTTATTTGAATAAATATTCCTCGATAAGTTCTTATTTGACTGATTGAGCATGTATTTTATGTATGTCTGCGTCGTATGGATGATTCGCGAGCAGGATATGTGTTTAAGTATGGAATGGGCCAAACGCCTCGGTGTAATAGATGCATATATGGTTCGTGCCGCTCGACCCTCGGCAGTGCACAATTTACGTTCTGTTGGAGCGGGTCGTTGACCTCGGCATGATTTGCGCATGTTTATATGTTACTTGGAAATTTGTAAATGTGGCATTGGCCCTATGTGGCTTGACATAAACTGATAATATAATAAAGAACAGACTTTAGAAGCCCTTGATTTATTGTTGAAGGTGTTTACCTATTTGATGGCTTCACAATCAGAACTTTTATACAAATCCATGATTATTCTCGCACTTATAGAATATTGCTAATTGACCTCTAGTGAGTGTCGGAGTTGGCCATCTCGTCTCTACCCCTTCGGGATTAGGCGGGATACTCACTGAGTACACGTTGATTACGTACTCATACTACACTTCTGTGCATTTTTGTTACACAGGTGTATATACCTCTAGCAGCCTATTGGGTGTAGCAGTATGGATGACGCGGGGACTAGGTGAGCTGCATCATTTGAGGCGACCGCAGCTAGGGTAGTCCCATCCAGTGTACTGTATTTACTTTCCGTCCACTGTATTCTAGACGGATGTTGTATTTTATTTCTCTTATCAGTAGTTGCTCATGTACTTGTGACACCGGGTTTCTGGGATGGTTTTCAACGGATTTGTAATAATTGCTATTATTTAAATTTGAATTCAAGTAGTGAACTTTTATTTATGAAAATGAAAGGAAAAACCTTAGATTTTCAAAAGTATTAAAAGAGGACTTAATTGATAATCTAGTTGGTTGACCTGACAGAGGTGTCCGGTGCCACCACGACCCTTAGTGTATTTTGGGTCGTGTCAGTCTTTATTTTTCAGATTTTAAAATATAATATTTTCATTACAAACCAAAGTTGGTCACTATTTTATGATTAATAATAAATAAAAAATATAATTTACAGGTAGAGACCAACTTTGGTAAAATTAAATTATAATATTACAATATTGTAGCGACCAAAGTTGGTCGCTATTTTCTTTACCCAAAAAATTTGGTCTTTTTACCTGAGAGACCAAAGTTACTTGCTAATTAGTGACCAACTTTGGTCCCTAAGGTAAAGGGACCAACTTAATATCGACCAGGCCTGTTTGGTCGCTTTTTGGCCAAGTTGGTCGCTTTTCGTGATCGCTAAAACTCGAATTTCTAGTATTGACAATTAGAATTTGTTAAATTTTGACAAAGATAAAAAAAATTACTTACTTTTGGCAACTTAGATGACAAAAAATGTCCACGAATAATATATTTAAGGGACAAATTTAAACCTGGTCACAAACTTAAAAAACCAAAATTCTACAAAAGTATATTTTAGGGGCTTATTAAAACCTACTCGCAATCATAAGGAACCCTTCTTGTCATTTTCTCTAACAAAATGTGTCCCACCTCCTTTTTCCGAAGGGAAGGGGGAGCTTTTTCAATTAAAGTGATATTAATCAAAATGGGATGATTTATTCAATTTCAGAGTCGCTATTTTGGATAATTTATGGTATCCTAAGTCACCGATTTATTTTAAATCCCAAATCGGGGAAATTTGACTCTGTTTGAAAGTTTGAGAAAACTCGAAGGCCGAGTAAGGAATTATGTTAACCCGAGAGAAGGTGTTAAGCATTCCCAGGTTTCGTGGTTTTAGCACGGTCGCTTTAACCAAACCTGACTTAATTAATTATTTTAATTAAGTATTATAGAATCTATGTGCATCTCACCTTTTACCGCTTCTAATTAGGGTGTTTATGGATTTAATCTTTAAAACAGATTACATGTATGTAAATCCATTTTATTTGGGGCGCCAAAATCATGTCAGTAACGACCCGACTGGTCGTTTTACCTTTTTGATCCCCGTTCCCTTAAATAAAACTTCCCACACTTGCTTTAGCTAATTTACGACTTGCAGGGACGGTTGGTTCGGGATTTGGAAGAGTTTGGGGTGAAATATGTCCATTTGATTCCTTAGAATCTCTTAAAGTCTAAGTTTGACTTCAGTCAATATTTTGAGCAAACGGACCCAGATTCATGATTTGATGGTCCTGGACAGTCCGTAGGAAAATATGGGACCTGGGCGTATGCTCGAAATCGGATTCCGAGGTCCCTAGCCCGAGTAATAAATTTTTATTAGAAATTATTAATCTAAAATATTAAGGATTTAAAGAAACTAATTAATGATTGATTCCATAGGTATCGGGATTGTATGTTGGTTCCGAAGCCCGGTATAGGTCTGGTATTACAGTTAACCATTGCCCATAAAATTTGATGCCAATCCGAGTAATTTACGGGGGTTTTGGCCCGTAAGAGGAAAAGTAAGAACTTGAAGTTCTTAAGTTTGATTCAATTGGTTTTAGGGGGGTGATTCTTAGATTTAGCACTGTTTCAGGCATTCCAAAGGTTCGAGTAGGCCCATTTCATGATTTCAGACTTGTCGGTATGTTCAGACGGGGCCCGGGAGCCCCGAGCGTCAATCGGACGAGCCTCGAGTGAAGTTAAAATTTCATAACCGCACCGGCGGTTGGTGGACCGCAGGTGTGAGATCGCAAATGCGGTCCATCTATCGCAGATGCGACCTAGGGAAGGCCAAGCCAAACCGCTGAAGTGGCTCTCGAACCACAGAAGTGGCCTCAGGACCGCAGAAGCGGTCCCAACCCTTTTAGCCCATTTCACAGATGCGGTCTTTTCTCGCAGATGCGGAAATCGCTGAGGCAGTGAGTTCATTTATTACGGGTTCTAAGTCCATTTTGCCATATTTCACTCCTCCATTAGACGATTTTAGAGCTTTTGAGATAAGACCTTCACGTAGCATCTTGAGGTAAGTGTATTCTACCTATTTCTAGTTTAATATTTATGTTTTAGGTAGATTAAACACTAGTATTAAGGTGAAATCATGGGGTTAGGGAAAAAACCTAGGGTTTTGACAAGAGTTGAATTTGACCATGAAATTTGTGATGAAATGAATTAGAAGTCATATATTATTGATACTTGGGTTATGAAGAAAAACTTCCCTTGAAAAAATCTCAGAATCCAGGCACGTGGGCCTGGGGTCAGATTTTAGGAAATTGATGTTTAAGGGTGGGAAACTGCTTAAATAGTTAGAATATTATCTTGTAAGCTTGTATTGACTAGTTCCTACCTCGTCTATCTATTTTCGAATCGTTCAGCTCCAGATTAAGGGTTCAGGCTCATTCTTGGTAATGGAAGTGCACTTTGGAGCGAGGTGAGTCTCCTTTCAAAACTTGTAAGAGGGAAATTGTCCCCATAGGTATAATAATTGAGTAATTTGCTATTAAATGCGGGGGCTACGTACGCGCTAGGTGATGAGAGTCCGTGCGTAGCGACTATTATGTTAATTGTCAGGGTAGTCTAGGACTCGTATCATGCTATATTTGTGAATGTCTCTATATTTTCTTGCTAATGTGATCACTTAGGATATGCTAGAGACTTGAAAAGGGAAATAAGCGAATCTATACACTTGTTGGACACTTGTATGAATTTACTTGGAAATAAATGGGCATTCATGTGTTTTCTTGATATAAATTGATATTTGTGGATCGGGACGATCGCCTCGGTATAAATAGATACATCTATAGTTCGCGCCATTCGACCCTCTGGCAGTGCATTGTTATTTTTTTATTGGATCATGCTCGTCGACCTCGGCATAATGTGCGCATGATATATAAATATGTGAAATCTTATCCATGACTTGTTCTGCTGAATACTTGAAATCCACGGGATTTACTATAAAATTGTTAAGAACATGACTTATTATATCTTGCTACAAGCTGTTGATTATTTGTGACTACCATGCCTAGCAAAACACTGTATCATATTATTTGACCCTAGTAAGTATCACGTCGACCTCTCGTCTCTACTTCTTCGAGATTAGATGGGATACTTACTGGGTAAATACTGTTTAAGTACTCATACTAGACTTCTGTACTTAATTGTACAGGATCTGAGGTAGGTACATCTGGCTACCAGTCTGGTGCGCACCCCTGATTCATAGGCCACGACTTCTACGGTGAGTTGCTCCCTTCCTGTGCCGTTCAGCAGCTTGATGGGGTCTTTCTTTACTTTTACTGTCTATTCTATCCCAGACAGTAGGATAGTTCTATTCTTTTGTACATTTTACTAGATGCCCACTACTTGTGACACCAGGTCTTGGCATACACATTAGTAGACAGTTCCTTTCGGTTGTATAATTATTATTAAATATTGCTTATTATTAACTGTTTTAATTGTTAATCAAGAAAAATGTTATAACCACTTTTGGTAAGTAAAATAAGGATTCACTAATATTTCTGTGTTGGTGGCCTGACAACGGTGTTCGGCGCTATCACGATCTATTTTGGAAATGGGTCGTGACAACATGGTATCAGAGCACTAGGTTCACGTAGGTCTCACAAGATATGGGCAAACCTAATAGAGTCTTGCAGATCGGTACGGAGAGGTTTATATTTATCTTCGAGAGGCTATAGGGTATTAGGAAAAACTACTCTTTATTCATTTCCTATTGTGCAGTGGTTGGTATACTAAATTTCCCTCTTCTATTCTCTCATAGATGGTGAGGACACGCACGGCTGATGTTCCAGACCCTTGAGGAGTTGCTCGCCTCCCCCCCCCCCCCA
>MU760530.1:22451-92645 GCA_026770625.1 Nicotiana glauca
AGTTACACAGTATGAGACTCAGTTTATTGATTTGGCACGCCATGCTATTGTGATACTCCCCACAGAGCGAGAGAGGGTTCGGAGATTTATTGATGGATTGATTCAGCCGATCCGTCTCCAGATGGCTATGGGAGCCGGTAGTGATATTTCCTTTCAGGAGGCGGCCAATGCGGCCCACCGAGTTGAGATGGCCCTCGCATGGAGAGGTGGACAGGTGTCGAATAAAAGGCCTCGTCACTCTGGTAGGTTCAGTGGTACCTCGTCTGTAGGTAGGGATTCTTATGGTAGAGGCCATTCACCGAGGTCCTTTCAGTCAGCTCTTCAGGTTTCTCATGGTACATCCGGTGGTCGTGGCTCTCAGTCGCAGTATTCCGACCAGCAGCTTTTCGGTTCACCATCAGCACCTATCAGCGCACCACCACTCCGTTATTCTCAGCAGCCGAGGGCTTATTACACTTATGGCGACACGAGACATATTGCCAGGTATTGCCCTCGAGCTTCTAACATCTCTCAGCAGCAGGGTCCTCGTCCTATGATTCAGGCGTTAGGTGATCCACAGGACGCCCAGCCAGCTAGAGGTGGGGGCAGGGATCATAGAGGTGGAGGTAGAGACCGTAGAGGTGGAGCTCGGACCGACAGAGGTAGGGATCAGTCAGTAGCTGATTGTCCCAGAGACATAGTTCAGGGAGGTGGGCCCCAGCCCTAGTGTTATGCTTTGCCATCCAGGCCAGAGGCTGAGTCTTCGGATGTTGTCATTACAGGTATTATTCTGGTCTGTGATAGGGATGCTTCAGTGCTATTTGACCCTGGGTCTACGTATTCATATGTATCGTCTTATTTTGCAGCCTACTTGGCTATGCCTAGTGATGCTTTGGGCATCCCTGTTTATGTATCTACACCAGTGGGTGATTCTATAGTGGTCGGCCGAGTTCATCGTTCCTGTGTGGTAGTGTTTGAGGGTCTTGAGACCCGTATTGATTTAATGCTTTTAGACATGGTGGATTTCGATGTTATATTAGGGATGGATTGGTTGTCCCCGTATCATGCTATCTTGGATTGTCACGCCAAGACCGTGACCATGGCTTTGCAAGATTTGCCCCGATTGGAGTGGAGAGGGACCCCAGGTCATGCCACCCGTAGTGCTATTTCCTATGTGAAGGCTCGACGCATGCTCGAGAAGGGATGTTTAGCTTATTTGGCATATGTTCGTGATTCCAGCACATATGTCTATTCTATTGACTCTGTTCCTATCGTTTGGGAGTTCCCCGAGGTTTTTCCTTCGGACCTGCCGGGTATGCCACCCGACAGAGATATTGATTTCTGTATTGATTTGGACCCAGGCATGCAGCCCATTTCTATTCCGCCGTATCGCATGGCCCCGCCAGAGTTAAAGGAGTTAAAGGACCAGTTGCAAAATTTACTAGAGAAGAGTTTTATCAGGCCTAGTGTTTCTCCTTGGGGTTCACCGGTGTTATTTGTGAAGAAAAAGGATGGATCGATGAGGATGTGCATTGATTACCGAAAATTGAACAAGGTGACGATTAAGAACAAGTATCCACTACCGAGGATTGATGATTTGTTTGACCAGCTTCAGGGTGTGAAGGTGTTTTCAAAGATAGACTTGAGATCTGGCTACCATCAGCTGAGGATTAGGGCGCCCGATGTCCCTAAGACAGCATTTCGCACTCGGTATGGGCATTATGAGTTTTTGGTCATGTCATTCGGGTTGACTAATGCCCCAGCAGCATTTATGGAGTTGATGAACCGAGTATTCAGGCCTTATCTAGACTTGTTCGTGATAGTCTTTATTGATGATATTNGTTCGTGGAGGGGTTTTCATCTATAGCAGCCCCGATGACCAAATTAACCCAGAAGGGTGCCCAGTTCAGATGATCAGACGAGTGTGAGGAGAACTCTCAGAAGCTCAAGACAGCTCTGACTACGGCACCTATATTGGTTTTGCCCACAGGTTCGGGGCCTTATATAGTTTATTGTGATGCTTCTTGTATTGGGCTTGGTGCGGTTTTGATGCAGGATGGCAGAGTCATAGCTTATGCTTCGAGGCAATTAAAGATCCACGAAAAGAATTATCCGGTCCATGATCTAGAGTTGGCAGCCATTGTTCATGCTTTGAAGATTTGGAGGCATTACTTATATGGTGTGACGTGTGAGGTGTACACTGATCACAAGAGTCTGCAGTACTTGTTCAAGCAGAAAGAGTTGAACTTGAGGCAGCGGAGGTGGTTGGAGCTATTGAAGGATTATGATGTTACTATTTTGTACCACCCGGAGAGAGCCAATGTAGTGGCCAATGCTTTGAGTAGGAAGTCCGCCAGCATGGGTAGTCTTGCTTATGTTCCGGTCAGCCAGAGACTGCTTGCTTTGGATATTCGGGCCTTGGCCAATCGGTTTGTGAGGTTTTACATTTCTGAGCCTATCAGAGTGTTAGCTTGCACGGTCGCTCGTTCCTCATTATTGGAGCGTATCCGTGATCGGCAGTTTGATGATCCTCATTTGTGTGTCCTGAGAGACACGGTGCAACGTGGCGGTGCCACGAAGGTGACCTTAGATGATGATGGTGTTTTGAGGTTGTAGGGGCGAGATTGTGTGCCCAATGTCGATGGGATTCGAGAGTTGATCTTGACGGAGGCCCATAGTTCGCGGTATTCTATCCACCCGGGCGCCGCGAAGATGTATCAGGATTTGCGGAAATATTATTGGTGGCGTAGGATGAAGAAAGATATTGTTGCATATGTGGCTCGGTATTTGAACTGTCAGCAGGTCAAGTATGAGCATCAGAGGACTGGCGGGTTGTTTCAAAGGATTGAGCTTCCCGAGTGGAAGTGGGAGAGGATTACCATGGATTTCGTTACTGGACTTCCGATGACTCGGAAGAAGTTTGATGCTATTTGGGTTATTGTTGATAGGCTGACCAAGTTAGCGTATTTAATTCCTGTTGCAGCCACTTATTCATCGGAGATGTTAGTTGAGATCTACATCCGAGAGATTGTTCGCCTTCATGGTGTGCCAGCATCTATCATTTCGGACCGGGGTACGCAGTTCACCTTGCGCTTCTGGAGAGCAACTCAGCATGAGTTAGGCACCCAGGTTCAGTTGAGCACATCATTCCATCCTCAGACGGACGGCCAGTCCGAGAGGACTATTCAGATATTGGAGGATATGCTCCGATCCTATGTCATTGATTGTGGAGGCTCGTGGGGCCAATTTTTTCCTTTAGCAGAGTTCGCTTACAACAACAGCTACCAATCCAGCATTCAGATAGCTCCATATGAGGCGTTGTATGGTAGGCGATATCGGCCTCCAGTAGGATGGTTTGAGCTGGGAGAGGCTCGATTATTGGGTACAATTTGAGTTCAGGAGGCCTTGGATATGGTCAAGATCATTTAGGACACGCTTTGTTCGGCTCAGTCGCGGCAAAAGAGTTATGCGGATCGCAACGTTCGAGATGTAGATTTCATGGTTGGTGAGGGAGTATTGCTCCGTGTATCGCCTATGAAGGGCGTGATGAGATTCGGGAAGAAGGACAAGCTTTGCCCTAGGTTCATTGGCCCATTTGAGATTCTAGATCGTGTGGGAGAGGTGGCTTATAGACTTCCCTTGCCACCTAGCTTGTCAGCCGTACATCTAGTGTTTCATGTGTCCATGCTTCAGAGGTATCACGGTAATCCAGCCCACGTGTTAGATTTCAGCACTGTCCAGTTGGAGAAGGATCTATCTTACGAGGAGGAGCCGGTAGCTATTCTAGACTGGCAAGTTTGACAGTTGAGGTCGAAGAGTTTTCCTTCAATGCATGTCCAGTGGAGAGGTCAGCCTCCTGAGGCCTCGACCTGGGAGTCCGAGTCTGATATGCGAAGCCGTTACCCTCATCTATTTCCCGACTCAGGTACTTCTTTCTTTTGTCCGTTCGATGACGAACGGTTATTTTAGAGGTGGATGATGTGACGACCCAAAGGGTCATCAACTGTTTCCTCATTTATTCCGGGCTTCCGAGGCCTTGAAAACCTCGTTTTTACTTGCCTCGATTTGCATGCACAGTCCGGGCGCAAAGCAGGAAATTTTTTATGTTGAAATATATGAAATCTGTGAAAAATTTGAAAATTTTTGATATTAATATAATTAAAGTTAACTTTGGTCAATATTTTGGGTAAACGGACCCGGACCCGTGATGTGACGGTCTCTGAGGGTCCATAGAAAAATATGATACTCGGGCATGTGCCCGGAGTCGAAATTCGAGGTCTAGAACCCGAGTAAAAGAATTTTTCTGTTAAATTATTTTTTAAAATAATTAAGGAAAATGGAAATAAAAATTGATTAAAAGGATATGGTATCGGGCTCGTATTACAGTTCTGATGCCCGATACAGGTCTTAAATATGTGTTCAACACTTTCTGTGAAGTTTGGTCGAAATCGGACGTCGTTTGACGTATTTCGGACCAAATTTTCTAAAGTTGGAAGTTTAAGAAGTTTGAAATGGAAATGATGATTTTGAGGCTTTATTCATTGATCTTGATGTTGCTTTGGCGATTTGATCGCTCGAGTAAGTTCGTATGATGTTATTGAGTTAGTGTGTGTGATTGGTTAGGAGCCCCGAGGGCTCGGGAGTGTTTTCGGAGGTGTTCGGGGTAGTTTTGCACTTAGGAAAATTGCAGAAATCTGCAGCAGGTGCCCAGTGATTTTCTTCTTCGCGTTCGCGTTAGGCCTCTCGCGTTCGCGAAGCTTCAACTTCATCCTTCATCGCGTTCGCATCTGCCTTATCGCGTTTGCATTGAGTATTTGACTCAGAAGACGTGGCCCTCATTTTACTTATCGTGTTCGCGCTTGCACTTCCGTGTTCGCGTAGCTCAGCCTTCCCCTTTCAACGCGTTCGCGACCCCATTATCGCGTTCGCGTATAACAGTCCCTGGGCCCCTAGCTTTTTCCTCTTCGCGTTCGCAGCCTTCCCATCACGAGCGCGATGCATTGCCCAGTCTACCCTTCGCGAACACGAAGGGCAATTTTTGCCCAGTTATATTTAATTCCCAGAAACAGTAGATACGGGACTTTTCACAAAAATACACGAACTCCTTTCTTCTCCAAGCACTTTGGCGTCCATTGAAGCTCTTTTTCACCAAGACTTTTTCGGATAGTAAATCTTAACTCGTTTTTTTCATTTTCTATCATCATTTATCAAATTTCTAGACCTAAATCATGAAATCAAAGTAGAAATTAGTGGCTTTTGGGTAGAGTTAGGGTTTTGGAAATTTTGAGTGATTCAACCTCAATTTGGGGTCGAATCTTAAAACAAATTATATATTTGAATTCGTGGAGTTATGGGTGACTAGATTTTGGTCCGAGCCTCGTGTTTGGACCATGTGGACCCGATCAATTTTGGTATTTTTGAAAGAATGCTAGAAAACTCATTTCTAGGCTATGGGATTATGTTGTTGAGCCCTAATTGATATTATTGAATTAATTATACCTAGATACATTTGTTTCAGAGTCAGATTGTAGAGGAAAGGCGGTATTGGAGAGTTGATTGCTATTCTTTGGACCGAGGTAAGTGTTTGATCTAACGTTGTCTTGAGGGAATAGGATTAGAGTATTATTAATTGCTAATTACTAAGTGATCGAGTACGGTGTATAGGCATGGTGTTGAGTATCTATACACCGGTGTCTAGCATGTTCGTTGGTCCTTGTTTGTACTTATTCGGATATTTTTGGGACTCTTCCATGCTAATTGATAAATTCTACATAACGTGAAGAGTATGAGGATTAGATATGAATTATAAATTCTTTGGAGTGTTGACTCGAACGATAAAAATACTATTGAGCAGAAAATGAAAGAAATGGAAAGAGATATGATTAATCCCTTGCCGGGATGGTTTGAGTATTATTGATTATCTCCTTTGCCAGAATGTGAAAGTTGTTATTGTTGCTCCCTTGCCGTGATTTAGCTGTTTATCTGTGTTTTCCCTTGCCGGGATTATTTTGTGTATTATATACTGTGAAATGGGATCATGTGGCACGCCGTCCACTTATGAATTTTGGAATGGGATCGTGTGGCGCGCCGACCACTTATATGAGTCATAGTATTAATGTAGTTTCGTTGTTATATCCGTTGATCTGTTTTCACTGTATCCCCCGAGCATACCCCTTCCCAGTTTTATTTGATGTTTTCTGTTGTTATTTCTGTTGCCTTTGTACATATATATCTGCACAGGTTGTTTTTGGTAGGTCCTGTCTAGCCTCTTCACTTCTTCGCCGGGGTTAGACCAGGCACTTACCAGCACATGGGGTCGGTTGTGCTGATGCTACACTCTGTGCATCTTTTTGCACAGATCAAGGAGCAGCTTTTGGACAGCAACAGTAGGATTGCCCGGGAGCTGTCTTCAGTCCAGGGACTCACGAGGTAGCCTAGCTGGCGTTCGCAGGCCAAAGTCCCTTCTATGTTTTAGTTTGTTTTCCTTGTTTCGAGATAAACAATATGTAATATCATGTGAGACTTGTTTTTAGTACTGTATAGCAGTCCGTGAGCTAGTGACACCAGACTCTGGATAGAGATGTGTTTCAACTTCCGCAAATTTTATTTCAGTTATATAAGCTTAAAGTCTTCCGCTTTGTTTAAAATGCCCTCGTTTATTTATATTGCTAAAATGTCATCAGTGAAAGGTTTTGAATATTTGGCTTGCCTAGCTCCGACAGTAGGCGCCATCACGACTCCCGATGGTGGAAAATCCGGGTCGTGACAGGACTATAAAAAATAATGGGTTAACTTGGGTTCAACCCAAATTGACCCATGTGCTAAAATGTTTGTAGCCCAACCTATTAATCTCTGGATAATTGGGCGGGTTAGATGGGTTTGGTCTCAAATTGCCACCCCTATGAGTAACCAATGGATAACCAATTGGTCTAACTTTTACATTTCTAAAGCGTCAAATTGGAGGTTCCTCAAGTTAGGGAGACTAAGAATTCTCCCAAAAGTGATCATATACAATAAATCATGGATATGGATAATATGGGTAACCCATATTATCCGCCGGTTAACCCATTTTTTATCCATATTAAATATGGGTCGGGTCGGATAATTGATCCGTTTTTCATTACCCGTTTTCAAACTAAACCATATCCGACCCGACATGCCGTTTGTCACTCCTATTCATAAGGTAGGGATAAAATATGTATAGATATTAGGGGTGCACATGGACTGGGTTGGTTCGAATTTTATTAAAACCAAACCAAACCAACTATATCGGGTTGGATTAATTCGGTTTTGTCGGATTTTTCGGGTTTTTCGGATTTTTTTATTATGTAAATATTATTTCAATCTTACTTTGTTAAACTTTTTATAAATAAATATATGTTTAATAAAAATTAAAAAACTTGACAAACATATGATCTATTTAAATATTTTTATGGTAGTATTTTATTAATAACACCTAATAGTTATTTTTTTAGTCCTCTGTCAATAATTTTTCGTTGATGTATACTTATAAGGTTTAATAAATTTAATAAATAAATATAAAAATTAACATGATACCTTATTAATGATAAGTTCTATTTAATTTTAGATTATCAAAATACCACTTCAAATTTGAAAAAGATATAAGAATTTAATAAATCTTGATATATGAACAAGGAAGAACAAAGAAATTGACGCATTTCAGTAACACTTGTTAAGAAAGTAATCATATAACCCATTAGTTAAAGTTAGTAAAATTGGAGTACTTCATATTCTATGAAATATTACATTCTATAAGAGAATCCCAAATAATTCTAAAATTTTTGTAAAGAAAATTCTATATAAAGTCCTAAAAGTATATATATAAATTATATATTTATATGTCAGTTTGGTTCGGATTTTTTACTTAATACCAAACCAAATCAAACTAAACCTAGTCGAACTTTTAATCGGTTTAGTTTGAATTTTCGGTTTGGTGCGGTTTTCCGATTTGGTTTGTATACCCCTAATAGATACTATCGTCACAAGACCTTACTCGTGGGATTACATTTGAATTATTATTGTTGTTATTACGTTGCTAACCTTTTTTTTTTGTTAAGGATTCACATTTGAATATATCTCACGAATTGACTTTCATTTTCCCAATTATTAGGTCAAGTCAATGTGTTCAAATTTTAAAAATAATTAATGTAAGGGTAAGAAATTCTCGGTCAGACCTCTTATTTCCTTTAATTATTCAATATGTTTCTTTGGAAATTAATATGGATATTTTGCTCTTCTTATCATACTATTACGAAAATAAAAGATTCACTATATGGAATCAGTCATTACCTTTATCATATCTTTTGGGTGCAATCTTTTCACAAACCGTATATAAACGTGAAATATTTCATGTATCAGACTGCCTCTACCCTACAATGACGAATATTAAGTTACAATTTTAATTTTAATACCAATTGCTATTACTTATTAGAGGGCCTGTTTAATAGTGAAAACTACGTAAAATTGAATTGATATAGAAGAAATCTTAGCTAGCGTTTGGCCATAGATCTCAAATTTATTTTGAAAAATTTAATTTGGGTGACGTTTGGTTTGAAGATAAAAATGTGTTTGGACATACGTTTTCAAAACATATTTTCCACCTTTATTTTGAAAAAACATGTATATAATTCCCATGTTTTGGGATTTTGGTCCAAATTCAGCTCAATAGCTGATTTTGGAATTTGAAAATTTTTATTTGAGATTTGGCCAAAATATGAGCAAAATTTATGGCCAAACATGAGTTTTGAAAATAAATCTCAAATTTATTTTGTTAAAACTTATGGCCAAATGGGGCCTTAGCCGAAGGTATAATTAATTAGATTTAAAATATTAGTCCTTTTATTTCTTGAGGTATTACACGTGTGGCTTAAGTGTATCCGTGTGGAGATATTGTCAATGGTTGTCCGTGGGGACCAGTTTGAAATGATAGTTTCCCTGTTCCCAATTCACACGTAATAACTTCTGTTTGCACAAAATTGGACGTTGTCGTTTAGTGGGTTTATTTTTAAGCACCATTATTCATATATCTGTATTCGTTACAAATATTTTATATTAGGGCTAAATCGCTTTCTAAAAAAGACGATTTCACGCGGAGACCTCTAATTCAGAATCAAGAAACACTTACCATTCTACTAACACATTTGTTTATTATTTACGTACTACCACTATGTCGTATGCGTGCAAGAATACAGTATTCTTATTCTTCTTTTAGGTTTTTTGACCATTTACCTAACGAAGAAGAAACTATTTGTTCGTACTCGTTGTTTTACACTAAATATGTACTTTATAATAAAACTATATACGAATTAGATATCTAAATGATCAATAAAATAATTATATAAAAATTTATGTCTTGCAATTACTTATTAATTTGATATTAGTGCTGCGTATGTATACACTTTCTCCTGTAAAGATCAGGAACTATTTCGATTGCACGGTTTTAAAGATCATTTAGTTCGCATATTAGTTATGCTAAAGTCATAATTTAAGAGTTATTTATACAATGGATAATAACGAATGTGATTATTGTTAAGAGTTTAGCTATGGAGATTTGATAGATCAGAGAAAGAGAAAGAAGAAGGAATGAGAAGAAGTATGTAGAAGCAGACGGTTACTTCATTTCTGAGAAGAGAAAAATACTACACTGTTACATTCATTCTAGCTACAGTAGTATATATGTACATTTACTAACTCTAACTAACTACAACTACTAACTATAGTTAGGTATCTAACTATCTACTAACTGTAATTGAGTTAAATATACTAGCCTTTCTCCCAACACTCCCCCTCAAGCTGAGGGATGAAATATACTCTTCATTCCCAGCTTGTTGAGAAGATAATCATGTTGTGGTCTGCACAAAGCTTTAGTCAATACATCTGCTAATTGTTCTGTTGTTCCCACATGTTGTGTCTGTATGAGACCTTGCATTAGTTTCTCCCTTACAAAATGACAATCAATGTCTATATGTTTGGTACGTTCATGAAAGATAGGGTGAGCAGCAATTTGAATTGCTGCCTTACTGTCGCAATGCAGAGGCACTGGAACAGTAACATCCACTCCCAATTCTTTGAAAAGTCCAGTTAACCACACAATTTCAGCTACTGTAGTTGCCATGCTTCTGAACTCTGCTTCAGCTGAGCTTCTAGACACTGTATTGTATTTTTTTTGATTTCCGAAGAATTCAATGCATCACCAAACTTGATCACATACCTTGTAACTGACTTCCTAGACTCCACACAACTTCCCCAACCTAAATCACAATAGGCTACTAGGTTGCTGCATCTATCTGCTGGCATGAGTAGTCCCAGTCCATGAGTAGATTTGATATATCTTACTACTCTCTTGGCAGCCTCCATGTGAGATACCTTGGGTGCATGCATGAACTGGCTGAGTACTTGCACCACAAAGGCTATGTCTGGCCTGGTTATAGTTAGATATAGAAGCCTCCCAACTAACCTCTGATAGTTCCCTCTATCTTCAAGTTGTTCATCCTCAGAATCATTGCCTTTCACCACTTGATCAAACTCTACAGAAATGAGTTTGTGATTGAACTCAAGAGGTGTATGAGCAACTTTTCCTCCTGCCAAGCCAAGTTCAGATATCAACTCTAAAGCATACTTCCTTTGGTACATTAAGATTCCCTTTGTTGATCTTGAAAATTCAATTACTAGGAAATACTTCAGTTCTCCTAGATCCTTCATTTTAAATCTTTCTTGCAACTCTTTTCTAACTTGTTGAATAATGAGTAAACTGCTACCAGTTACCAACAAATCATTCACATAGACTAGAACAACTACGAGATCAGCTCCTCTTTTCTGTGTAAAGAGAGAATAATCATAGTGACTTTGATTGAATCCCATGTGCAAAAGTGCCTCTGTTAACTTAAGGTTCCACTGGCTGGGGGCCTGCTTCAGGCCATACAAGGATTTATGCAATTTACATACCTGCTTAGTCTCCCCTGGCTTGAAAAGCCATCTGGAATCTCCATGTAAACTTCCTCCTCAAGATCACCTTGAAGAAAGGCATTATGTACATCCATTTGGAAGATGTACCAGTTATATGCAGCAGCTAGAGCAACCACAGTTCTCACTGTGACCATCTTGGCCACAGGAGAGAAAGTTTCAGTATAGTTCAGTCCCTCTTGTTGGCTATAGCCTTTAGCTACAAGTCTGGCATTATATCTTTCCACATCACCATTAGATTTATACTTAACTTTGAACACCCACTTACAACCAATAGGAACTTTTCCTTGTGGAAAATCAACCAAGGACCAGGTGTTGTTATTTTGCAAAGCTGAAATCTCAGCCTGCATAGCTTCAACCCACTTAGGATATGTACTATCCTCTTTGAAAGTACTAGGCTCAATAATAGCTGAGTAGGCAGCAAGGGAAGCCCTGTAGTCTGGAGAAAGGTGATTATAAGAGACATGATGTGAGATAGGATGAGAACAGGTGAAGGTTTTTGAGAGACCAACATAATCTGTTAACCATATAGGAGGATTTGAGGATCTGGATGATCTTCTGAGCCCTTCAGTAGGTAATGAGGATGTAGTAGCAGGTGCAGAAGGAGAAGGCACAGACATATCAGTGGGTAATGGTGCAGACATATCAGATGTAGAGTTTGGACATGAAGAAGGAGATGAAAGAGGAATAGATAAAGTAGGTGATGAATTAGAATTGTGAGGCACAGGAGAAGTTATGGGATTAATAGTAGAGATATGTTGTTCTGGTGACATATCTGTGAACTCTAGAATAGGAAACAGTGAAGAGTTTCCAATATGGACATGCTTGAAAGGAAATATATTTTCTTTGAAAACAGTATCCCTGCTTACAAAGAACCCTTATGAGTGTAGATCATAAAGAATATACCCTTTTTGAGTTGAAGAGTACCCCATATGAACAACTGGGATTGCCCTGAGACTGAACTTGTCAACTTTTTGCACTTTTGTGGCATAGCATAGACTGCCAAATACTCTGAGATGATGTAAAGATGGAGTTTGTTGAAACAACACTTCATAAGAAGATTTTCCTTGAAGAGATTCAATGGGTAGTCTATTCAGAAGATACACTGCTGTGGAAACACACTCTCCCCAAAATTTTAATGGCATATGAGCTTGAAACCTGAGAGCTCTAGCCATATCCAAAATACTTCTGTGCCTTCTCTCAACCACCCCATTTTGTTGAGGTGTATATACACAGGAGCTTTGATGATGTATTCCCAGACTTTGTAACAAATGTTGAACTTGATCATTCACAAACTCAGTTCCATTGTCTGATCTAAGACATTTGACTGCAGTTTTGAACTGATTTGCCACCATAGTTAGAAAATTCCTTAAAACTACTATTGTATCTGCCTTTGTCGTCAAGAGAAAGATCCATATATATTTAGAGAAATCAACTACCAGAGTTAAGAAGTATCTCTTACTATCATGAGTGGAAAATCTATATGGACCCCACACATCTGCATGAACAAGATCAAAGACAGATGTAGAGCATGAAGTACTAGAAGGAAAAGGTAGTCTTGGTTGTTTAGCAATAGGACATATAGTACAATGATGATGTTCAGTTATAAGTAGACCCTCAAGGTTATGTAGTTTCTGTAAGACCTTTAAGGGAGCTGTCCTAACCTTCTATGCCACAAAGAAAAATCAGTACATGAACTAGCATTATTCTGACTATCAGTCTTATTTGCACTAACTGTAGTGTTTGCACTTGGTGATGTATGATGATCTGGACCATGTCTGTCTGCAGCCTTGAGGATGTAGAGTCCAAGTTCCTCTCTACCAATCCCCAGAACCTTTCCACTGAATAGTTTCTGAAACACACAAAAGTCAGGAAAGAATGCCACTAAGCATCTTAACTCTTTTGTGATCTTAGACACTGACAACAAGTTATACTTTAATTATGGAATGTGAAAAATGTTCTTTATTTTCTTACTTTTGAAGAAAGAACAAATTCCAGTATGTGTAATAGAGGCATGTTCACTAGTAGGTAATTGGACCTTATTTTTATCCTTCTCTGACACCTTTTCATAAGAATCCAACAGATTCAAATTATGTACCATGTGATTAGAGGCACCTGTGTCTACTATCCACTCCTCATTCACTAAGGTTGACATAAAGGCATGTGAAATACCTGTTGTCTTTGAAGTAGCTGAGTTGGCAACAGGTTCAACCTCTTTATCCTTGGTCAGCATCTGTAGAATTTGCTGATATTGTTCTGGAGTGAAGAACTGAGCAGGAGCAGGACAATTGACTTGAGAACCTTGTACCTCTGAAGATTCACTTCTATAGTTATTCTCCATGAGATCCACTTTGGTACTTACATTATTTGCCTGAGCATTAAAAGATCCTCCTCTCCTTTTGTTCTTGAGATCACTAGGATATCCATGAAGTTTGAAGCATACATCCTTTGTATGACCTCTACCCTTACAATAGTCACAATAGACTGGTTGTTTATTAAAGGAGTTCCTTGGTTTGTAACCTCCAGTATTGGTATTAGTGTATCCTCCAGCATTACCACCAGTATAGGTCCTGTTACTCATCATAGCAGTAACTTCACTATTGTTATTAACACTATTCATATTTTTTCCACTAATCCTTTGACTTTCAACATTGATTATCATGGAATAAGCCCGATTCAAATTTGGTAAGGGTCTAGTCATAAGCACCTGGTTCTTAGCATTCTCATAGGAGTCATTCAGTCATGTTAGAAACTGATAGAGTTTTGAAGCTGATAGTGCTCTACATGTTTCTTAGATTCAGGACAACCACAAGAAGGTGGTGGAGTGAGAGTTTTATATTCATCCCATAGTTCTCTCAAATGAGAGAAATACACTAACACAGATGATACTGCTTGTGTTAGTGTAGCAATTTCCTTGTGTAGATAAGCAGATCTAGAAGCATTTACCTTATCAATCGTTCTCTAAGATCTTCCCAAACAGTATAGGCATCAGAAGCATAGATAACACTACTAATCAAATTAGGTGCTACTGTATTCATAATCCAAGCCAGCACTATTGCATTACACCTATCCCACAAATCATAAAGACTAACATCATAGTTACTCTTTTTGCATGTGCCTAGAACAAAACCTAATTTGTTTTTGCCATGAAGAACAATTTTCAATGATCTACTCCAAATTGAGTAATTTTCAGATCCTAGAAGCTGGATAGAGATTAGAATTGAACCTTGTGTATCGGAGGGATGAATGTATAAAGGATGATAATGATCCACTTGATCTACTGGATTTACTGCTCGAGTTTCAACAACTTCTTCAGTAGACGGCATTGTTTCAGATGTCTGAAGTAAGCTAGAGATCTATGAAGATACGTAGTCAATTATCTAGGATTGAACCTTAATCGAACAGATTCCAAACAAGCAGATTGAGACTCAGCTCAATTGATCAGATCTGCTATGAAAATTGATTCACTCTGATTCGTTACAGCAAAGCTCACACTCGATTAACCGAACTCTGATACCATGTTAAGAGTTTAGCTATGGAGATTTGACAGATCAGAGAAAGAAGAAGGAATGAGAAGAAGAATGTAGAAGCAGACGGTTACTTCATTTCTGAGAAGAGAAAAATACTACACTGTTACATTCATTCTAGCTACAGTAGTATATATGTACATTTACTAACTCTAACTAACTACAACTACTAACTATAGTTAGGTATCTAACTATCTACTAACTGTAATTGATTTAAATATACTAGCCTTTCTCTCAACTATTATTATACAATAGTTAATAATATAAAAATAAAATAATATTAATTAATAATAAAAATAATTATGGCATGGAGATTACTTGCTTTAATTTAAAGGGTATATTTGTCTATAACATGTATAAACTATGTAGAATGGTGTTGGCCATAATAGATAGTCATAACTAAGGAGAGGTATTTTGGCATCAATTTTATAATGTCACTAGAGTAATAGTAGACGGAAAGTATAACAACCAGCAAAAATAATCTTTTACTCATAGTATAAGATTAGTTTTGGCCCTTTTTCTTTTATTTATAACTAATTTATTTTGGGATTTTTTCCTACTTATATCATATATGAAATCTTATTACAAAAAATGTGCATAGTTTCATATTTACCCGTTATATTTATATTTTTCTACAATAATTATACCATTCATTAAATAGTCTCCACTTTTATCAATTAGGGTCACCATTTCCTCTCCCACTTTCAAAAATGATCTAGAGCACAGTGACATCAAAATTGAATCAATCTGCTAACATGTAATAAGCTATTCACTGTATTGCAAAAGCAAAAGCAAAAAAGCTAGCTACTAGATTTCTCTAATAAAGATCAACAATTTCAGGAGAAAATATTCGGGCTTGCAATTGGAGCAATTGTGCTCGGGAAAGAGTAAAGCCAATTGCGCTAACTAAGAAAACACAAAATATTTATCAATACCATATATATATATCCGACTTCTCTCTACATTTCTCTCTCTATTTCTTAATCGCAAATTTCAGTAATACAAAGCAAATGAAAAGAGAGCAGTAATTCCACCATTGACAGCCATTAAAATGCTTGAAAACTTTGAAATCAAATTTGGGTTTTCAAAAATCATTATTTGTTTGGAGTGGGTGTTGTTGAAAATAATCGGGATTATGATTTGGAGTTTATATCTTAGTTTTGAGGGGTTTTGGTAAAGATTAGACTTGATTTTAACTAAATTTTAGATTGAAACTCGAAGACGAAGAAGAAGAAAACATATTGCAGAAATTGTAGATAAATTGTAGATTATTTGTATTCTGATTGTAGATGCTTTATTTTCTGTTTTCATAAATAAAAAACGGCTAAAACTTATACAAATCTTCCGAAAAAATACAATTATGTCAAAAATCCCAACTATGTTACAATTGAATGGGAATTGGGATATAAAAATTTAATATACCCAGTTTGTAGATATTTTGTAGATAAATTGTAGATTATTTGTATTCTAATTGTAGATGCTTTGTGTTATATTTTCATAAATCAAAAATGACTAAAACTTCTACAAATCTTCTGCAAAAAATACAATTATGTCGAAAATTCCAATTAAACTACAATCGAATGGGAATTGGGATATTAAAATTCAATATACCCAGTTTGTAGATATTGCGTAGATGAATTGTAGATTATTTGTATTCTGATTGTAGATGCATTGTTTTCTGTTTTCACGTATCCAAAACGACTAAAACTTCTACAAAATCTTCCGCAAAAAATGCAATTATGGAGAAAATACCAATTAAGCTACAATTGAATGAGAATTGGGATATTAAAATTCAATGTACCTAGTTTGTAGATATTTTGTAGATTATTTGTATTCTGATTGTAAATGCTTTGTTTTCTGTTTTCACAAATAAAAAACTACTAACAATTTTACAAATCTTTTGCAAAAAACGTAATTACGTCGAAAATACCAATTAAAATATATAGAGAACTTGTAATGTTGGAAAGGCTTTTTCATTTCGTCGAAGTATATTTTTGATAGGTACAATATTAGACCGTTGAGATAAAATGGATAGATATTAATTAGCAATAAAAGTTTATCGCTAATCCTAATTAATTAGCTAGAAATTGAGGCGTTATTATTGTCGAACGTGTAAATGTACGTGCATGATGGACAAATGGTTGTAGAATGTAGGTACATAATAAATTAATATTTCAAATTGAATTCTTGAAAATCTGGTATTTTTTTATTGGAAAAAATGGAGAGAAACAATTGGATTAGGCAACTTTCACTGATTTCTATATATCCTTATCCAAACTCAGGAGACAACTAAAGTTTCCATCAAAACCAGCGGAAATGGTCAGTGACAATTGAAAAATAAAACTAAGGTTGGAATATGCAATGCAACAAGTTGGTTGTTTACCATCAGGTATTCAGAGCATCTACAATTGAATGGGAATTAGGTTTTTATGTTTAATAACAGTATATAAATATGGGTGAGGGTGAGGGTTTGGGAGAGAGAAACGCGGGAAGGGTGAGATATATGGTACCTTAAATTAAGGAGGGATATACGCTGCATTAATTGTACCCTTAAAATACACTATGGTATCGAATTAGTAATTTAATATACTAAATGTAATTAAGTCAAACCTTAAATATTGAGCGTAATAAGATTTCCATTTTTTCTTAACTCACATGAGGGCCTACAATATGGGCCCATAGCCTTTTTGGAGCACAAATACTTTACTGGGCCCAAATGTCATCCAATAGCACCCATGGGCCATGTTACTATTGACGCTTTTTTATTTCATTTTTTCCATATCAATAAACAATTTTCTCAAAATTAAATGCAAACAATCATCAAATTACTACAAAAACAAATGTTTTTTTCTTTTAAAACATTGATGTATATATGAAACTAGGGACTATCTTCAGATTTAAATAGAATACCTATTACCAATGGAATTTTTACCTAAAGCAAAAATTAACTTCGTGTGCATCTCACATGTCATTCTCGGAAATTTGAAGTCGCTAAAAAATGAAAACGGTAGGGCACTTTCGAAACTAATTATAAAAAAAAAAAAAAATTTAAAAAATAAAAAGAAAATAAGGAGAAATATAAATCAGTAGAAAGTAGAAACTGAAAAAGAAGTAAACACAGCTAATTATGATGGGCTGGTGGTAGGCAACACAATTCAAGAAATACTAGTATTATAAAGTTAATTTTGAAGTACATTGTGATAGAAATAAATATTATGAAATTTATATGTTGTTAAAAGATAAAATATTTGAATGGTTTTTTGAGTTTATAATGTGTCATATACGCTTCAAAATTTTCAAATATCCTTTTGTTAATTTGAGACAAGTTATCTTATAGGGAAAATATACTGTATTAATTTCTTGAGCACATCAAATTTAAGACAAACTAGTAGCAAATTAAACAGATCAGGAGAGAGTGTATATATATATATATAGTTGAAACATTTTTGTGAACTATATATGAATTTATTAACACAAAGACTATAATGAATGAGTGTTACTTGATGACCAATAATTTAAATTTTTGTTTGTGGAATTAACTTCATTTTACTTGTTTAAATGATGTTGAATGGACCAAAGGAAATTGAATTGTGTGTTAAAGCACACAGAGAAAAGGAAAACAGCCAGGGAAGGGAAAAGGAATGGTCCCCTTAAAGTTAAATGGACACTTGGCAACAAGCTATTCAATCTTTTGTCTATCTTTTTCTTAATTTTTTCCTTTTTTTTTTTAAATTTTTGTAAAACTCAATAAATTGTACACAAATTTCAAACTTTATCTGATTTTGGATTTTTGGAAGTTAACTTTGCCTGGCAGTCATGTTTTCTTTAGGAGAACAATCACAAAAAAGAAAGTGCCATGTGGGCCCTTCTTTATTCTTTGCTGGTCGGCCATGTGGACCCCACTTTAAATATTTTAAAAAATAAATTATAATTATTGAGAAAACAGTTTAATTCCATAATTCATTTATAGTTAAAAATTACATAAAAGCATGTAAAATATTACTCCCTCTGTTTCACTTTAATCGATTTTTGGTAATTTTTATACATATTAAAAAATTCATCTTAGCATTAATTAATAATAAAAATGATCATATTAACCTTGACTTATTCATTAAAAATACAACAAATACTCCAAAACTATTTACTATAAGGGCAACTTTGAAAAGAATTTATTTCTTTCTTGATATTTGAATAAATTAAATATCATGGACCACAAAAAAAATTAATTAAAGTAGACTGGAGGGAGTAATAGTATGATTCTTTATAGAGTAAGTAGTATGAAAAGAAAAAATTATTTTGTGAATTAGTGTGTAACGCTACCATATTTTGTTAAAAATATTTATTGCATAGAGTGTATGAATATGTGAACAACAATTTATTGTGTTTTCGACTTCGCTAAGTAATTTAAAGCACTGTACTAAATAATCATTTTTTTAGGATTCATTTTATATGAAGAGATTAGATCAATTTTTCACATGCAAAATATAGCATATAAAATAAAGTTGTTAGCCTTGCTTTTCTATTTGAGTAAAGTGCAGCGTACTTGCAGGCGTACGCATAATTTTTCAGTAAGTTAAAACCCAAGACCTCTTATATAATATTTGAAGCTAATATATTATACGATGTTTTGTTGCAAGTGTTGTCACTTTTAATAGTTTTATCTTATATTTTTATTTTACTTATTATTTTTATACATAAAAATAATAAATAAAATTGATGAAGCGGTGTCTTGTGACACCGCTTGCCACGATGTAAATCCGGTACTTGTATGGCCTTTACTTTTAGCCATAGACCCTAACAAAATATGGAATCAGAAATAAAATGCTAAAGACGAAAAAGAAAAGAAAAAGAAATAAAATGCTACTCATTAAAGATTACCCCTATTGTCAAGCAAGCAGAGCAATGGTCAAGGTATCTATTCAATTTTTTTGACCCAAAAACCAATTTAATGCCAAATGGAATCTTTTTTGGGTTTAACTGGACCAATAATACATTGCAATTTAATTGTAGTATTCGTGAAATCCAGAGATCTTTGGCGAAAAAAGAAAGAAAGAGAAGTGATCGAATGAACTATAAAAAAATAATTTACCAATTAATAAATGTGTAATATGTATTCAAAATAAAACTTTTCTCAGGGAGTCTTCTTAAATTGACTAGTTCGTAATTCAGAAAATATTTTTTGTGATTCTACTTCAAAACATTATTTCTTGTCCTTCTCTTCGATAATAATAGGGATTTGAAATGATACAAATTCCTCTTCATTCTGTTGTACTCTGCGAAAGAACTGCCTAAGCATAGTTTTCCGGATCCAAATTTCTTTGTTCTTTTTAAGTTTTCTTCTTGCATAGAAGAACGCAACTATTGTAAAAAATCGAAATTTTAGTAGTAGGCGGCATCCCCTCTTTATTTCTTCACCGCGGGTTCTCGCATCATTTTCTTGAAAAGATATTATATCACCGTAGGAAAGTTTAAAATGAGTAATGTTAACCATTCCATTATTCACACAAACCGTTTAATGACTTATCAGATGCCTTGCTTGAGGAATTGTTTCACAAAAATAGAGACGAACCGGGATAACATCCGATCTTATTTCTGAATTGAGTAGAAAGGAATATATGAAGTTCGTTCTCTTCCTCTGTACATTTCTTTGATGGGTAAATCTCCATAAAAAGGGACAACTTTCGTGTAGTTTGTGATTGGATGTAACTGTTAGGATTTTCTCTAGAATAAATGTTTCTCTTAATAGATCTCTTCTTGTTCCTCAATCTTTGGAGAATACGGTATTGTATTATTGTAAGTTCTCCGTTCCAAACATTTCCTGAAAGTAGACGACAAGTTTTAAATCTTAATGCAGGCAAGGCATATCTCGTTGAATCAGTCTTTTTCGCCACATCGCGTATAACGGGAATCGAACCCCCTCCGCTGCTGGCGGGCAGATGTATAATGTACTACTTCGATCCAGCAACTTGTTAGGAGTAGGTTTTGGCTTGCCCCTTTCTTCTTATTAGTCAGATAGGTTTTCCACCCTTTCCCCTTTTAATATAATAATAAGGTAAGCTTCCAAAGCTCCTTTCTTCAGCTGGTGCGCAGGAGCACACTTTCGTTTTCCCCNGTTCTCGCATCATTTTCTTGAAAAGATATTATATCACCGTAGGAAAGTTTAAAATGAGTAATGTTAACCATTCCATTATTCACACAAACCGTTTAATGACTTATCAGATGCCTTGCTTGAGGAATTGTTTCACAAAAATAGAGACGAACCGGGATAACATCCGATCTTATTTCTGAATTGAGTAGAAAGGAATATATGAAGTTCGTTCTCTTCCTCTGTACATTTCTTTGATGGGTAAATCTCCATAAAAAGGGACAACTTTCGTGTAGTTTGTGATTGGATGTAACTGTTAGGATTTTCTCTAGAATAAATGTTTCTCTTAATAGATCTCTTCTTGTTCCTCAATCTTTGGAGAATACGGTATTGTATTATTGTAAGTTCTCCGTTCCAAACATTTCCTGAAAGTAGACGACAAGTTTTAAATCTTAATGCAGGCAAGGCATATCTCGTTGAATCAGTCTTTTTCGCCACATCGCATATAATGGGAATCTAACCCCCTTTGTTGCTGGCGGGCAGATGTATAATGTACTACTTTAATTCAGCAACTTGTTAGGAGTAGGTTTTGGCTTGTTCCTTTCTTCTTATTATTCAGATAAGTTTTCTACCCTTTTTCCATTTAATGTAATAATAAGGTAAGCTTCCAAAGCTCTTTTCTTTAATTGGTGCCTGGGAGCACACTTTCGTTTTCCCCTTTACATGGGAATTTCCCGCTAGCAATCTTCTCTTCCTATCACTTCACTTTGTTCTAGAAATTTGATCTCACCGAGCTGGGCGACGGGGAAGGAAGAGATGGGTGGTCCGGGAACAACAACGTGAGAGGGCTCGTAGCCTCTCCTCTCACTCTTCCCACGCCTATTTATTCACCCGAGATTCAGAACCCTTTTTTTTAATAAATAGATAGAACGATGATGCATTCCGAAATATTGTAAAAGTAAATGGACTCTTTTCGCCTCCTTTTCGATGTCTGCCTGACGACACATGTTAATGTTTTGGGAAGAGGATGTTTGCCTTTTGTAACAAATGGACCCACGATACGGACTAATATATGTTCTTAATCGTAAGCATAAGTAAGATCCATTTATAGTTGGTCAGTCCCCCACGACAGGGCTTCTTGCTTTTCATGAACGTGTCTCCCCTCTGCTTATATGAGTTTTACCCGTCTTTTACTCTACTTGCTTCTAACTCCCTATGAGCCCTTACTTTTTCGAACGGTCGGCGGGATATGGGAGCCTCAGCGCATCCATCGGTTTATCGAAATAACGTCTGCTCTTCCACTTCCTTTTATTCAAAAGGCGAGCAGCCCTTAAACAAAAAGGCCTAAGAAGGTTCTTCTTTATATACTACATAAGCACTAAAGTAGGTAGCCCCAAAAGACAAACGTAGCAGAGTGGGTTTTGTCATGCCCCATTCTATCTTATTAGTCAAACCTTAACGTACTCATTTCAAAAACAGTGCTAACACTTTATCTATAATAAGGTTCGTTTTCAATTAAATCTCCCACTTGACTTCGGACAGTCAAATATAAAGACTCTTTGTTAGCTTTTCATGCCTCCTTGACTTCTCAAACTGAAATAAGACTGTCCAACTAGAGTATAGCCGAAAGGAGATCTTTTTGTATTGAAAGTGTTTTCAAATAGCAATCCATCGCGTTGGTAACAAGACTTAGAGTAAACGAACGATTCAATCTCTTTACAGAAGGTAGTTCAGCTTGATAACCTGATAAGTTGTATTGATAAAACAAAACCACTCTTTCAAAGGTGGGATCAATCCCAACCTATTCTTCTTAGCCTAACAGTCTATTCATGGATGTAAATTATCCAATAAGTCTCCTTACTAGACCTAACATCATGTCATCGCTTTCAGATACAAGGAAGTTGGGCTAGTTATTAGACCAACTATCTCACGCTCTCTATCTCAAACCCAGCCAAAGGAGCACATTTAGTTGAAAGACTCTCATTCTTAGTTAGAATGGGAAGATCTTTCAGTTTGTAAAAGCTTAAGCTTAGGAGCTTTAACCATAAGTAATGAGAGGAGACTTTTAGAAAACTCTCATGCCTTCTCTGGAGATAGAGATCTTATTGATACCTCCGAGTCTGACAATCTAGTCTTCTAGGCATTTTTGCTTTTAGAATCCTCTTTCTCTCTGATCCTTCGTGCATTCTTTATCCTATTCCAATTCGATTTAGCTTTCTTTTAGTTGCTATATCTTTATTTTGAAGAAAGGTGGATCTATAGGGAAAGGATCAATATATAGTATCAGTAAGAAGATAGTTTGATTTTCTTGTTTGTACATGTGTATTGTCTAATCCATGAGAATCAAGCTTTTCCCCTTCTGTAACGCATATAGGGAAGTGGGCCCTCGACTATTGAGAGTACTCCTATTATCTTTCTTTATTTCTGGAATTTCTTGTTCCCCTGCCCCTAGTATCGAGACCCCTGATAATCTCTTGCAACACGCACACGACACTTAGTCTTACCTCATGCAGTTCCTGCTTTCTTGTTGGCTTGCAGTGCTTTCCTTCCTCTGTGGAGAGAAGACAGAAAAAGGATATTTCCCCGCTTTCCCTCTGCCGTGTATTCCCCCTTATGTCTTTTGTAAGAACGCGAGGTATGGGCTCCTCACTAACACTTTTCAGATATTCCCCCTTCTAATAACGCTTTCTCGAGCCTTTTCCCCTCATCCCTTTTGGTTTGGGAACATCAAGTACTTCGTCTCGGGTAGGACACCGATGATCTACATTCACCTATGTAATTCGAAATCTTCTTTCAAGCAGTTCCGACTAAGTGAGAGTGGACTAAAAAAGGAGAAGCGTCATGTGTCATACTTTTGTAGACCAGCTAGTATACATTAAAGAAACTAACTTCCTCAATTAAACTAGCTTCCTCATCTTTTCTTCCCCCAACAACTTCACTTCGGAGGAATCTTATATTCATAAGCGAGAAGATCAGACTCTTATTATTGAATTTCCATTGCTTGCACATAATAGCTCTTTCTCTATATTTTTTTATGCTCAATCTTTTTGTTTCCTTTTTCAGTCTAAAAGGAAAGCAAAATGACTATCATCAGATAGTCACGAGCACTTAGAGGCATGAATTTAAGTGAATCTTACTATCTGAAGTAGCTTAGCTTCTTAAAGGACTCTTAATAAAGAAAGCTATTTTGAAGAAAGCAATTCAAGTAGGGCTTGAAATAAGCCAGGCGATCCGATCAGAAGATAAATAAGATAGACGAGAAGATAAGGGGTGAAGGACTTTTTTAAATCTGATCGGTATAAGCATGATATTAATTAGTCTTTGTCCTTTCTAAGATACTCTGGACGCCCATTATTCTAAGCCCCAGGTATCCAGACACCTTTGTGGATCTCCGCCGCCATCTTTTACACTATTGTTACTTACGACGTCTCTTCTCTTACGCAATTCTGGACTAGTCGTAGTTTTTCTAAGGACCGGAATAAGAGGTTTTGGCTTTTCGGGGTATTTAACATAACTAATAATTCTATATTGAAAAATTTAAAATTATCAAAAGAATTTATCATATTCAACTAAGGGCCCCGTTAAGTAAGATAGGAGCCAATACAAAGCTAACAAGTGGGAACCCTCATTTAGATACAATAGGATCAATTGAGTTAGCAAATCTAATGTGCGTACAATCATATTTTTCCTTTTAATTTTGAATTTGGCACTATTTAAATAAAAATAGCCTACAATAAGGTTTTCTTCCTCAAACACTAACTCGGCCAAGACTCACCAATAAGGTATCTCTTCCCTGTGTTTTTTGGATCAAATCCGCTGATGATTCTCCACTCATTTACTTCCAGAGCTGGGTAAGTGATATTCAAGGGCATCTCCTCAATCCATTCTTTCCAACGCTCCTCAATCAGATCCATAAATATTGTTACTTGTGCAGGAGTAACTAGAGAATTGAAAAATGTAATAAAGTTGTCAACTAAGAAAGATCGGAAGTCCATGTGAGCTAGGCTGATATTAACCAAAAAAGATACCATCCTCGAGAGGGCCTGAAATCAAAGACCCGATCGGGAATAGAGTAGAGAATGACATTAAATTGTACAACTATGTAGGAGTACTGATAAGTTTTTTAAGGATATAGTTTATTTAATTGAGTGAAATTAGGTTTGAATGTGATAGCTAAGAACTGTGATTCTTCGCTCGATCAATTCTTGCCATCACGCTCTGGCTTTAGCATCTGCCAAGCACATCTAATTGAAAAATAGAAAAAAAATGGATCTCAATTGGACGCCCTTTTTCTCTGTTCCAGGTATAAGTCAAGTTGAATACACAAAAGAGAATTCAGTGTTAGAAGTATTCAAATTCATAAATTCACTATGAAACAAGGACGGAACCAAGCCTTAAATTTGAGATTTTGGAAAACTGCAAATAGTAAACATAAACTATCAATCATATTAATATTGCCTTCATCTCCACATAGAAGTGTTGGAAAAGAAAGCTATATGAGAGGTGGAGGTTTTCTATAAACTTCATCTCTCTTTGGACCTTAGGGAGTTTTTCCAAAGCTGAATTGTGCATCCACTGCTGCTAGAGCAGAATCACGTGTGTACTTGATGTATAACCTTAGCAGTATCTTCCATCAGAACCCCAAATCGGCAAGGAGTATGTTTTTTAGACTTTGCTAGAAATGGCCGAACACTAAAAAATAGGTGAAAAACCAGCTTAAGTTGGTTGTACTTTTAAGTTCGTTCAATTCACATAGGCAGGGATTGAGGTGTGTGCTTCGCAAGTTTTTTACTTTCTTTATACAATAAAATAAAGGCATGACAGTACTGTACTCGACTGCTCGTGCCGTATGACTTTTCTATATTCTATAATCTATAATATCTTTATTTATACCTGTGAGCATGTGATTTTTGAAATTATTCCCAAAAATTTAAACAAAATAATTTTTCTTTATTTTTATAATTTTTGTGAATTTTGTGTTATTTTCTGTTAATTATTTATCTTTTATTTTGTGCATTTTAATTCATAAAAAAATATAAAAAATACTTTTGACATTTGCATTTAGGATCTAATTTTAGGATTAATTAGTGGTTAAATTGTTTTGAGAACAAAATATGAAGAAAATAACAAAAATAGTCCATGTTTGTATTTTTAATTGTTTAATTGTGAATTTGTCACGAAATGGATTTTAGGAATTAATTAGTTTAATCTTGGAAATATATTAGGTCTTTAGTTTTATTTTAGCATTTTTATAAAATCAAAAAAATAAACAAATTTATATACAAAATGAAAACAAAAATAAATAAAAAGAATTAAAAGAAAAAACAATAAAAAAGAGTGTTCTTAATTGAAGACCCAATGTTGGGCCATTGATTCATGTAATGCCAGGCCCAAAGCGAATTTTTACCCCAGTCCACGGCCCAAAATCAATAATCCGGTCCAGTCCCCGCCTCCACCAAAACGACGTCGTATTTGTGAATTAATCATGGCCCTTGATTGTTGATACAATGGGCAGGGACGTCCTAGGTTAGGAGTATAATAATGTCGGATTAGATAATGTCGGATTAGCCCCCCCTCCCCCCCCAAGCCATCGCCCCCAAACCGTCAGAGAAGACCCGTGTAACGCCACCTCGAGCCGCCGACCGGAAATCGCCTCCGCCGGCGACGATGCTCTTTTCCCGTCCAAAAATAAATCATAGAACCCCCTCACTCTCCTCTTTCCAACCCCCAACATATTTTCACTCAAAGCCCAGCCAAACGGTTCGAATCTCCGATCGAAAATTTCCGGCCAAAACTCAACTTTCTCCGTTCACCACCAAATTTACACCATAGGACCGCCATGGCATCCCCTTTCAAACCATACAAGTCCCATCCCTCGAATCACCGCCCATCTTCTCGAATATCAGTTCGAAAATTCCGACCAAAACCCTAGGTTGCCCAAAATTTACCAAATTGATACCACATGGTCCCCGGGGCTCCCTCGTGATGAATTCAAAGTTAATGGCGTTCGAATATCACTGGTGAAGAGTTAATTTAAAATTTGAAAATGGCCGGTGAGTCTCCTTAGGTTTCTTAGTGTTTCTTTTAGTTAATTAGATGTTTTGAGTTTAGTTTTATTTATTTTCTACCCTTTTGTGATATTTGTGATTTTAGTTAGGTTAACTCTGACATTAGTTCTGTTTCATGTCCGTTAGTTTGAGTATTCAGATGATAATTTGATTCGATTAAATAATTAATTATTAGTTTAATTAGACTCAATTCTATTTCTACATGGTTGCTTTCCTTATGATAATAAATGTGTTCATGGCATTGTGGTTAGGATTAGTTAAGCTTTTATTAATTAATTTCGTGTTCCAAATCAGTATTTGTTTAGTAGCTGTTCAGTAACTAGTAGTTGATTGAATTAGTTAGTAGTTGAATTGAACTCTTTGATCCATGTTTGTTTTCAATTAGTCTTAAGAGGTTGGTTATAGCTGAGTTAGTTTTGATAACAATGAATTGGCAATTGCAGGGGGTTTTCAGGGGTGTTTTGGGTAGTTGATGATAGGATAGAATGTTGTGGCTAATACTAGAACCTTCTAGAATAGGTATTTAGTTGTAATTTCAGGGAAGTTAGTAGGCTTACTTGGATAACAAGTTAGAAGATAAGGGACTACTTGAATAAAAAGGGAGGGGCCTATAGTGTAAATAACAATCAGAAGGCTACCCGATTTCTTGCCTATAAAAGGCAACCCCAATGCCTTCATTCTTAAGTTTTACACACCCCTGAAAATTCAGAAGTTGGAGAGCCTAAAAGTTTTCCCCAAAAGTATTCTCTCAACTCTTCATATCTGAAATAGACATTCAAAATTCAAAAAGCCAAAAATAATAGAAAATTACAAAAATAAAAAAAAATTGTTGTGCTGTTCAAGTCCTCTTAGTTTAATTTCGAGCCCTGGAGGTTAATTTGCATTTCTTAGTTTAGTTGCCTACCATTTGAAATTTCAAAAAGTGTGCCTGTTCAATTTCGGATAGTTTTTGGGGTTCAATCAGTTCATTTTGGTCGCTACTGGATGCTGAATTGCTGAGATGCTTTCCTGGTTTTTTGTGAAACTATTTTGGTTTAAAATCACTCAATTGTTGCTGTGTTTGACTGGTTGAATTCCAGTAATTCTTGGTTGCTGCTGACTCCTCCTTGTTTCTGTTTGATTCACACTCCAGGTACACTTTCCTAGCTTCTAATGATCTGGAAGTTGATTGTATGAACAATTTGGGAATCAATGAAGAAGATTTGTCATGTGTTCACTTGAGTTTATCATTGTTAGCTTTTATTTTCCATCTTAAGCTATTCGTGCCTTATTGTAATTGGAACAACTATTTGGATTGTCTGATTTATACTGGACTGTAATTAGGACTTTAAAGTGATTAGGATTGTCATTTTGGGATTTCCACTTTGTATTAGTTATTGAGCTCTACAATCGTATATAACTTGCATCACTGGAATTAGTAGGTTGTAGTATTATAACAGAGCAAGTATATAAAATTTGGGACTGTTTTAGATTGTGCATTGTTGAGCTAATTAGATATCTTCCAAGGAGTTTCTGAATTTTGTAGTTAACAATGGCAATTTTAGTTAAGATGCATAGGTATGCTGTTAAGCATTGATTCGAAATTCAGTGCCAGTTTAAATAATCACTACTCCACTGTGCACGATCATATGCGTTTGAAAGTTTAGAATAAGGGTGCAAAACTGTTAAGTCGATTAACTAGTTTATTATCCAGTTCAATTGTCACTTTATTAATATTAAGGGGCTCACTAGTATATAGATAAATAGGATAATTGGCTGCCTATACTTGTGAATTGCTGAAACAAGGATCTAAGGAGAAATCAGTGTTAAGCATGTATCGTTTGTTATTTCTTGAGGTAAAATATATTGTAAAATCGCTGGGGTGCTCATATTCGTATGAATGTTGTTGCTTCATTCCGGACTCGAACACAAGTTCTTGATCTGTGGTTACAAGAGTTAAAGTTGGGCCTTCTTTTAAGGGTCCAGCAATTTCTTGCATTGGGCCTGCTGATTGTCCCGTAAGCCCACATTTTTGAGGCAGCCTTTCTCATAAGCATTAGGCTGCTGATGCAAACTAGTTAGGGCACTTTTCTTTATTTCTTTAGAGACAAATAAATAGAAGAATCATAGTCAATGTAGGATTGGCCTTTAAATATAAATGAAGAGATGAGCCTCGCTAAGTCAAACAAATAAATTGCACGGCCCTCTTTAAATACTTATATTAAAATACTTAAGATTCGGGACGTGCCATTTAGCAAATTTTCCTGGCCTCCCGCAAAGTTAATAACACGTTAGTCGCTTTAGGCGCGTTCTTTAATAATTTTACCTTCCTAAATTTGGGTGTGCATTTCATACGACGCAAACCCAAATCCCAAAATATTGAATAAAATGTGTCGAGGATCCGGGTGCATTTCATGTGGCGTGATCCAAAAACATATTTTAAACGACGTTCAATTCCTTAAAAAATTAATTAAAAACGATAAATAATTCTAAAAATTGCGCAATAGGATAACATGTACTAAAATTAGATTTTGGCCAAATATAGCAGTTGAGCGACGATGCTAGAACCACGGAACTCGGGAGTGCCTAACCCTTTCTCCCGGGTTAACATAATTCCTTACTCGGATTTCTGGTTCGTGACTGTAATGCAGAGTCAAACCTTTTCCTCGATTCGGGATTCAAACCGGTGACTTGGGACACCATAAATCTCCCAAGTGGAGACTCTGAATCTCTTAATAAGCAAATCTCGTTTCGATTGTCCTTTAATTGGAAAAACTCCTTTATTATACCCTTCACGGGCTGTAGTAGCGAAAAAAGGAGGTGTGACAGCTCTGGCGACTCTGCTGGGGAATAAGAACCCAGAACTTTTGGTTCAAGGTTCAGAACTCAAGCTTAGATAAATTGTTATCGTTGGCTTTATCTGATTTTGCTACATGTTCCATGCCTTACGTGCTAAATATTTTACCGCTTTAATATTTGTTGAATTGTATATAAGTTATCGCGAATCACTCCCTCTTTCTGAGTCTTCTACATCATGGAGAAGGGTGCACTTCGTGTAGCTTCTCTTCTGTTTTGAGTCTTTCCCAATTTAGAACGAGGTTTGGATAAGTTGCTAAGCCGGCGAAGCTTCTGTATCCGCGGTACGCTGCCTCCCCCTCGGCCCGAGTTATCCGCTCGGGTAAGCCAGGTCTAGACCAATAAACCTAGGGTTAAACCTAGAAGAACAATAACCTCATACCGGATCCATAGTAGGACGCTTGTTTGCATCATGTGCATTTGACTTAGGGGACTCAACACAGGGGTTGGGTCCGTCTAGGACAGGTGACCCGAATTGAAATAACCATCCTGATGCATCTTACGTGCTACTTGCGCATTTATTTGCTCGGCTTCACATGTTGACCGGCTTGTATACAATGAGTGAGAAATTGTGAAAAATAGCAGTGATAGGACTGGGGGTAATCATTTGTTTGAAAAAAAAAACTAATGCTCAACTAGTACCGAAATGCTACCGGATTTTTGAAAAATGGAAAAAAAAAGAAAAAGGAAATTTGAAAATATTTGAAAAATGGTTGTTCAAAAATAGCTTTGATTTTGGCCAATCGGCCCGAACTACGCTGGTTTGATTCTCACCGGGTGTGAGATACGTAGGCAACCTTTATCGGGTCCAACCACCCCTTTTGCAAAAATAGCCAAAATACCAAAATTTTAATTTTTATCCAATAAGTCGGGTGATGCCATTCTTGTTAAAAATAAGCCGAATGTCCCCAAATGGCGCCGGAAGGCTGTCTTTGCAATAACAGCCACCCTGAGTCATTTTTAAATGGTTTGCGGGCACAACCTTAAAATCTCCCTTTCGGGAGTGCTGAAAGGTCGTATTTGCAAAACCAAGTCTTTGTTTTCTTAAATAAAAATTTTGAAAAATATCAATTTTTCTCCTTAAGTCAAAATAAGTCATTACATAGCCAGTTTTCTTTAAATAATCACAGTTGATATTGAAACCTTTTCAGTCTTGCGCAGGCCCATGGCGATGCCGAGTTATGTCCCGTGGACCCTAGGATTTGAAGCTTTGATGTATTCCTAGTCATCGAGTCTGTATTTTGTTTTTAAGGAAAACAAATAGTCTAGTATCGCTTGTAATCGACATTTATTAATGAAGATTTGAAAAATTCCAAAAAATTATCCCTTTATTTTTGCATTCAATTTGCAAGAACTACGCTTGGTCTGATTCATGCAGGTCATGATACGTAGGCAATCTCCATAGGATTCGATCATAACCAAAGGAAAAGAAAGAAAAAAAAAAGAAAAAAAGAAGAAAAAGAGGAAAAACAACAAAAAGGCAAAAAGAAAAGAAAAGAGCGGAAACAAGAAAGAGGGAGAGAATAGGAACTGAAGGAAAAAAAAGAGAAGAAAAACAAAGGAAGAGAAAGTTTGCAATTGGAAATAAGGAAAAAGCCCGGATGACGCATGCGACCGATCAAATGCTGTTACCAGTATGTTAAATGCCCTAACGCTAACATGGTGGCTTCATTTTATCATGTCATTCCAGAAAGGTGGTTGGTTTGTGGTTTAAAGCGGTAATTCTTCGTTGCAACACAAGGACAAAAGACAATGGCGAATGACAATAGAACTGAGTTTATTGATACCAGTGCCCGACATTAGTTGGTCGAACGGGATAATGGGTTAGGTGCAGAAGTGCGGATGTTAAGACAACACGTGGCAGACATGTACCAAGCCTGGATAACTGGGAAGGCACCACCCCCGCCACCACCAACCTTTCCAGATGCTGCCCTTACCCAAGCTCAAAACACAGCGCCAAATGATCCTCCATATTCCCCAGATACACCCGCTTATCACAATTTTCCCAACTACCCTAATAACTCCATCACTCATCCTCCAGTTACATCTCCCCAAAATTACTCCCATGTCATATCCGTTACCCCAAACAATGAATATCCACTCAAAGCTCACAATACCCAATATCACCCCCCAGTGGGTGCCCGCAAGGTCCTCAATTAATACAAGAAGAGCTTCCAGGATGAGCAGCTTCGTGCTAGAAAAGAAAGGGTTGCGGGAAGAGAAGAGCGAGATGGGGTACCCAGGAAGTTGAAAAGCACAGAACAGTCCTTCAGGGACAAGCGAAGAGTGGAAGGCTAGCGCAGCATGCCCGCAGGGTTCAAAGTACCAAAATTTAACTTGTACGATGGGCGTGGAGATCCGGTGGCCCACCCGAGGGTCTATTGCAACGAAATGAGGATTATTGGGGAGAAAGAGGACGTAATGATGGCATATTTCAGTGAAATTCTAATTGGGACAGCCTTGGACTGGCATACCCGTCAAGATGTTGATAAGTGGCTTACATTGGGCGACATGTCTCAGGATTTTATCCGATATTTTCAGTGTAAATCGAGCATTACATCAGACCGCTCTTTGTTATCTAAAATAGAAAAGAGGCCGGAGGAAAGCTTTAATGAGTTTGGGCTCAGATGGTGGGAGCAAGCTGCTCGAGTCAGTCTTCCGATTAATGAAGAAAAAATGGTCAAGCTTTTTCTACAGGCCTAGGGACCCACCTACTACAGTCATTTGATCCCGGCCCTGGGAAAGCCTTTCAATGATGTGTTAAAAATGGGGGAGCTAGTAGAAGATGGAATCAAATCAGGCAAAATCGTGAGTTGTTCGGAAGCCATTCAGAACGTGCCAGTAAGCTTGGTTGGAAGAAAGAGGAACAGAAAAGACGATCCGATAGGTCTTCTTGATCAACACTTCCAGCCTCGACATCATCCCCGTGGTTATCCTTGTGCACACAACTTCCAAAGTCGCCCATCACAGTACCCAGCTCCTCGAAATACTCCGCTACCCTCGCGAGCTTATCAAAAACACCCCGGATCAGGGTTTCGGCCCAATCCAGCATTTAAGGATGAGAGGTTACGGAAGAAGAAAGCATTCACTCCATTGGGAGAATCATACGCCAGTCTGTTCCAGCGGTTAAGGACACTGGACATGTTGAAGCCGATTAAGATAAAAGCGTCAAACCCTCCTCCAAAGAAGTTCGATCTTTCTCAAAAGTGCGCTAACTGCTCAGGTGCCCTGGGGCACGACATAGAGAAAAGTTGGAATCTGAAGAATGCAATTCAGAAGCTTATTGATGCAGGCGACATCGTTGTGCAATGTCCAGATGTAGCAAACATTGGCCAAAGTTCATCTCTTGTGCATAATGAGACGCATATGGTGGGTATGATTGATCATGAGAATGAGCCGGAAGAAGAAACCCAGAAGCAGTTTGCTCAGAACAACTTGATGAAGACTTGTGAAAATTCTAGTAGTCTTAACATGAAATTCAGTGGCTAAGACTCCGTGCTAGGTAATTGGGAAATCGCTCCATCTCTTGGAGTTTTGGTGATTTATTTTGTTGTCATTTCTGTTGTCAGGGTTACTTCAGGGTTGTAATTCGGATATTGTCTTGGACTCAAACCCTTCTATCCTTTCACTTTGCCTTGTTCGTCTGGTCGTAGTAGCTTGTGTAGTGATGTCTAGGTTTGTTCAAAGATTGTAACTAGTCTAGTTTGCTTGTTTTGTTGTTTAAACCCTTTCACCGTCAGTCTAATGCAATTCTCTATTTCCCGCCATTCCCAGTTCATTTTATTTAGTTCCCTTCTCCTTTTACAATTCTTTTCATACTGGCTCTGGTGACATGACATGTACGCATAATCCTCAGCCTGGTTTTTAAATGTCAGTTTAATAATGAAGCAATGAAACAATGTTGACAATGTAAGGACATTCGAGGGAAATAAGCAAGGCATTCTGAGATCACTTCAAGCCCAAATCAAGTGAAACTAAGGAGAGGTAGAACATAAAGAAATACTATTGAAAAGCATCATGCCACATCGGTTTGAATCCAAAAGGCAAGTTTGCCCAAGTTTACAGGGGACGTTCATGGTACCGAGATCATTGTCTAATAGTGCTAGGTAATTGACAAATACAGAAGGCAAATATGTGAATCAATCAAAAGGTATTATGTGTGTTTTCCTCAGCTTGTTTAGCTGTGTAGTTTATACTTGGCATGTTTTTTAGATTGGAATGACGAAGACATTTTTATTCTGCTATCCAAACACCTTACCCTTTTGTTACCCCTTTTGAGCCTCAGTTATTTTCTTGCATACCCCTCTTTCGGAATCAATAATAAAACTCGTAAGCCCTAGCGGACAAAGTAAGTGGAGAAACAAGAGAAAAATAGTGAAAAATAAAGGGAAAGAAAAAGAAATGAAAAGAAGAGAAAAAGAGAAAAAAGAAAAGAAAAGAAGGAAAAGAGAAAAGAAAGAAAAAACAAAGAACAAGAAAAGAAGAGAAGAGAAAGAAAAGAAAAGAAAAGAGAAAAATAAGAAAAGAAAAGAGAAAGAAAAGAATGAAAAGAAAGGAAAAGAAAGGAAAAGAAAGTGGAAGAAAGGAAAAATCACCACAACAAAAGTAGTCGCCTGAACTACGTTTGACTTGATCCCGAAAGGGTACGTAGGCAGCCTCTTTGAGGTTCAGTCATACCAAAATAAAAGTCCAAAAGTCCCCGAAAATGAAATTGGGGCAGAAGTTGTGGTTGGTGTGAGAAATCTGATTCCGAAAGTTATAATGCTGAACCCACGTTGAATTATTTTTGAGCCTTCGATACCCTTCTTTCTATCCCCGTCCAAAAGCCTGTATTACGGTCCAAAGAAAGACCTTCTGATCAGTCTTCAAGAAATGCCGAGTCAAGCGAGCGGAGGAGAATCATATCAGGGGCAACACTTTAGTCCAAACGAAGGAAATGAAGAATGAAAGGGTCTTGTTGATGAGGCCCCCACGGGTACCGCGAGGTGATGAAAGCTGAGAGAAATCAAAATGAGAGAGTCTTATTGGTGAAAACCTTCACGGGCACCATAAGGCGACGGTGAGCTGAGAGGAATCAAAATGAGAGAGGCTTGATGGTGAAAACCCTACGGGCGCCACAAGTCGAATAAGGATTGAGAATCGGAGCGCATTGAAGCCCAGTTTCACGGCGAAAATGTACAACAAGAGCTGAACATCAGATTTGCTAAATAGAGTAGGCTGCAGGTGCATGTCAAGGTCGCTAGAGTCGGTATCCACATCTGATGGTGTGCTACTTTGTAGGTTTCTCATTAGGAATCGTCTCTTTCCATTATCCTTTACTCTATTCTTCTTACCTTGTTTTACTCCCTCTTCCCGGGTCGGTTGTTCAAAACAAGTGAGAAATGACTTCAAAATCTGCCACCAACTTTCCAATTGCACAAAACAGAATCTGTTTAGCATATCAAAGTGTCATAAGTCCGGAATGAACAACAAGCGCACTGAGCTGGTAACAATCCACATGCTTTGGGATTCGTTTGAAATACAAAGGCTCGGTATATATCAATTCATGGACAATGTAACAGAATGAATGAGGGCTAGGTTGAACGGATCAAAGGTATTTTTTGTGATAAGATTGACAAAAAGGGGGTAAATCAGTGACCAGCAAGATCTTCCAAGAAGAAATCGAAGTTATCATGGCTAGTGATGGAGCAATAGACCTCGAGACCAGAGCTAGTGGTTTGAATCAAGAAAGAACATCATGCACACTGAGTTTGGTAACAAATAATATGCCTTGGGGATCATGTGAAACAGGCAGGGTTAAGGTACAAAGAAAGTGGTTAGTCAGGGAACAGGCAGGGTTTTCGAATGGAAATAAGTTATCATGACAAGTGAAGGAACAATAAAATCAAGGCAGAAGCCAGTGGTTAAGACAAGAAAGAACATCATATACACAAAGTGGGGACAATAGACATACCGTAAGATTCATATGAGACATGAGGATTGGGGAGATGACAGTTCAGGCAACGCAACAAATGGAGGATATTGGGCCGCCCTCAAAGTTCAAGGCCACAAACCAACAACCACATTTCAAACTCAAAAGTTTTCTTTGTTTGAGACAGGGACAAAGTAGCACAAGAAAGTCGGTTCAACAATAGGAAGGAAATGAAATGAAGAAAATGAAGAAGAGGAAAGCCGACAAAAGGGAAGTTTCTCAAATCCTTGCCCTTGCCTGTCTTGCTAATGTGCATAAAATGCTGCTATTGCTTTTCACATTTTCCTCATAGGATAAAAGTCCTAGTCTGATGGATTTTCCTCCATTTAGACAATCTTAGTCTGATGAAACTTTCTCCTAAGATAACAAGATAACAAAACCTAGTCCGATGAACTTTCTCCTAGGGTCCGCATCTTAGTCTAATGAATCGTTCTCCTAAAATAGAAAACCCAGTCTAATGAATTTTCTCCTAGGATAAAAATCTTAGTCAAATAGTGTTACTCACAGGAGGCGTACAGGTCAATCAAGTCTTTAGTTTTACTCTCGCCGTCGCATCAATAGCTTAAGTAACAACTCGCAATTCTGCCTAGCCACCAAATTGGGACAGAAAATTTTCTTTGTTTGTTTATTTTGTTGTAGTCAGGAGCCCACCCGGAGAACAAGGGAGTATTTTTCAAGTTCAGCAGTCAGGCGCCCACCTGGAGAACAAGGGAATACTTTTCAAGTTTCAGCAGTTAGGCGCCCACCTGGAAAATAAGGGAAGTACAATTCAATTTTAGCTTTTAATTTTTAATATTTGATAACATGTTGTACCCAGCTACCAAACTGGGGCAGAAAATTTTCTTTGTTTGTCTATTTTGTTGCAGTCAGGAGCCCACCTGGAGAACAAGGGAATACTTTTCAAGTTTCAGCAGTTAGGCGCCCACCTGGAAAATAAGGGAAGTACAATTCAATTTTAGCTTTTAATTTTTAATATTTGATAACATGTTGTACCCAGCTACCAAACTGGGGCAGAAAATTTTCTTTGTTTGTCTATTTTGTTGCAGTCAGGAGCCCACCTGGAGAACAAGGGAATACTTTTTAAGTTTCAGCAATCAAGCGCCCACCTGGAGAACAAGGGAATACTTTTCAAGCTTCAGTAATCAGGCGCCCACCTGGAGAACAAGGGAAGTACAATTCAATTTTAGCCTTTAATATTTGATATTTGATAACATGCTGTACTCAATTACCAAACTAGGGCAGAAAATATTCTTTGTTTGTTTATTTTCTTGCAGTCAGGAGCCCACCTGGAGAACAAAGGAATACTTTTCAAGTTCAGAAATCAGGAGCCCACCTGGAGAATAAGGGAATACTTTTCAAATTTCAGCAGTCAGGCGCCCACCTAGAGAACAAGGGAAGTACAATTCAAATTTTAGCTTTTTGATATTGGATAACATGATGTGCCCAGTCACCAAACTGTGGCAGAAAATCTTCTTTATTTGTTTATTTTGTTGCAGTCAGGAGCCCGCCTGGAGAACAAGGGAATACTTTTCAAGCATTGCAGTCTGAGCCCACCGGGAGAACAAGGGAATTCTTTTCAAGTGTCAGCAATCAGGAGCCCGCCTGGAAAGCAGAGGCACATATTCCAAATTTCAGCAGTCTAGCATCATTCAGAGGAATGGCAAAACATCTCCAATCACAATTCAAGGCAACAACGCAAGAATTCCATCGGAAGAATACAAGATCAAAGTAATACAAGAACAAGTTTGAAGACATAGATAGGACATTTCTGTAATTCATAGATCATAGCGTAAGCTAGCTTCTTTTTATTTTTGACACGGTGTAATAAGGAGGTCAGCGAGCAGTAGCAACAACAATCGCAGTGAAATCACAGCTCCTGGTAGTCCCAGCTACCAGACATTCCCGAACTATACTGACCTGATTCCTGTTTAGCCCAGGATAGGTAGGCAACCTCTGAAATAGGGTACGGTCAAAACTTTTCAAAATGCTTCACAACGGAATATTTGAATGGGCAAAAATCGCTCGTATTGACACACTTATCTTTGCACGAAAACGTTTTATGTTTCCAAGTAAAGAGGGGCAGCTGTGAGCACGTGATTTTTGCCCTATATATGAATTATTCCCAAAAATTCAAATAAAATAATTTTNGGCGATGCTCCTTTCCCGTCCAAAAATACACCATAGAACACCCTCACTCTCCTCTTTCCAACCCCCAACATATTTTCACTCAAAGCCCGGCCAAACGGCTCGAATCTCCGATCGAAAATTTCCGGCCAAAACTCAACTTTCTCCGTTCACCACCAAATTTACACCATAGGACCGCCATGGCATCCCCTCTCAAACCATCCAAGTCCCATCCCTCGAGTCACTGCCTATCTTCTCGAATATTAGTTCGAAAATTCCGCCCAAAACCCTAGGTTGCCCAAAATTCGCCAAATTGATACCACATGGTCCCCGGGTCTCCCTCGTGATGAATTCAAAGTCAATGGCGTTCGAATCTCACTGGTGAAGAGTTAATTTCAAATCTGAAAATGGCCGGTGAGTCTCCTTAGGTTTCTTAGTGTTTGTTTTAGTTAATTAGATGTTTTGAGTTTAGTTTTATTTGTTTTCTACCCTTTTTTGATATTTGTGATTTTAATTAGGTTAACTCTGACATTAGTTCTGTTTCATGTCCGTTAGTTTGAGTATTCAGATGATAATTTGATTCGATTAAANTTACATTTTGTTAATTATTTGCCTTTTATTTGTGCATTTTAATTCACAAAAAAATATAAAAAATACGTTTGACACTTGCATTTAGGATCTAATTTTAGGATTAATTAGTGGTTAAATTGTTTTGAGAACAAAATACGAAGAAAATAACAAAATAGTCCATGTTTGTATTTTTAATTGTTTAATTGTGAATTTGTTACGAAATAGATTTTAGGAATTAGTTAGTTTAATCTTGGAAAAATATTAGGTCTTTAGTTTTATTTTAGCTTTTTTATAAAATCAGAAAAATAAAAAAAAATAAAAAATATATATATATATATAATGAAAACAAAAATAAATAAAAAGAATTAAAAAAAACAATAAAAAAGAGTGGTCTTAATTGAAGACCCAATGTTGGGCCATTGATTCATGTAATGCCAGGCCCAAAGAGAATTTTTACCCCAGTCCACGGCCTAAAATCAATAACCCGGTCCAGTCCCCGCCTCCACCAAAATGACGTCGTATTTGTGAATTAATCTGATCCCTTGATTGTTGATCCAATGGACAGGGACGTCCTAGGTTAGGAGTATAATAATGTCGGATTAGCCCCCCCCCCNTTGTGCATTTTAATTCATAAAAAAATATAAAAAATACTTTTGACATTTGCATTTAGGATCTAATTTTAGGATTAATTAGTGGTTAAATTGTTTTGAGAACAAAATATGAAGAAAATAACAAAAATAGTCCATGTTTGTATTTTTAATTGTTTAATTGTGAATTTGTCACGAAATGGATTTTAGGAATTAATTAGTTTAATCTTGGAAATATATTAGGTCTTTAGTTTTATTTTAGCATTTTTATAAAATCAAAAAAATAAACAAATTTATATACAAAATGAAAACAAAAATAAATAAAAAGAATTAAAAGAAAAAACAATAAAAAAGAGTGTTCTTAATTGAAGACCCAATGTTGGGCCATTGATTCATGTAATGCCAGGCCCAAAGCGAATTTTTACCCCAGTCCACGGCCCAAAATCAATAATCCGGTCCAGTCCCCGCCTCCACCAAAACGACGTCGTATTTGTGAATTAATCATGGCCCTTGATTGTTGATACAATGGGCAGGGACGTCCTAGGTTAGGAGTATAATAATGTCGGATTAGATAATGTCGGATTAGCCCCCCCTCCCCCCCCAAGCCATCGCCCCCAAACCGTCAGAGAAGACCCGTGTAACGCCACCTCGAGCCGCCGACCGGAAATCGCCTCCGCCGGCGACGATGCTCTTTTCCCGTCCAAAAATAAATCATAGAACCCCCTCACTCTCCTCTTTCCAACCCCCAACATATTTTCACTCAAAGCCCAGCCAAACGGTTCGAATCTCCGATCGAAAATTTCCGGCCAAAACTCAACTTTCTCCGTTCACCACCAAATTTACACCATAGGACCGCCATGGCATCCCCTTTCAAACCATACAAGTCCCATCCCTCGAATCACCGCCCATCTTCTCGAATATCAGTTCGAAAATTCCGACCAAAACCCTAGGTTGCCCAAAATTTACCAAATTGATACCACATGGTCCCCGGGGCTCCCTCGTGATGAATTCAAAGTTAATGGCGTTCGAATATCACTGGTGAAGAGTTAATTTAAAATTTGAAAATGGCCGGTGAGTCTCCTTAGGTTTCTTAGTGTTTCTTTTAGTTAATTAGATGTTTTGAGTTTAGTTTTATTTATTTTCTACCCTTTTGTGATATTTGTGATTTTAGTTAGGTTAACTCTGACATTAGTTCTGTTTCATGTCCGTTAGTTTGAGTATTCAGATGATAATTTGATTCGATTAAATAATTAATTATTAGTTTAATTAGACTCAATTCTATTTCTACATGGTTGCTTTCCTTATGATAATAAATGTGTTCATGGCATTGTGGTTAGGATTAGTTAAGCTTTTATTAATTAATTTTGTGTTCCAAATCAGCATTTGTTTAGTAGCTGTTCAATAACTAGTAGTTGATTGAATTAGTTAGTAGTTGAATTGAACTCTTTGATCCATGTTTGTTTTCAATTAGTCTTAAGAGGTTGGTTATAGCTGAGTTAGTTTTGATAACAATGAATTGGCAATTGCAGGGGATTTTTCAGGGGTGTTTTGGGTAGTTGATAATAGGATAGAATGTTGTGGCTAATACTAGAACCTTCTAGAATAGGTATTTAGTTGTAATTTCAGGAAAGTTAGTAGGCTTACTTGGGTAACAAGTTAGAAGATGAGGGACTAATTGAATAAAAATGGAGGGGCCTATAGTGTAAATAACAATATGAAGGCTACGCCATTTCTTGCCTATAAAAGGCAACCCCAATGCCTTCATTCACAAGTTTTACACACCCTTGAAAATTCAGAAGTTGGAGAGCCTAAAAGTTCCCCCCAAAAGCATTCTCTCAACTCTTCAGATCTGAAATAGACATTCAAAATTCAAAAACCCAAAAATAATAGAAAATTACAAAAAAATAAATAATAATGTGTTGTTCAAGTCCTTTTAGTTTAATTTCGAGCCCTGGAGGTTAATTTGCATTTCTTAGTTTAGTTGCTGGCCGTTGGAAATTTTAGAAAGTGTGCCTGTTCGATTTCGAATAGTTTTTTAGGTTCAATCAATTCATTTTGGTCGCTACTGGATGCTGAATTGCTGAGATGCTTTCCTGGTTTTTTGTGAAACTATTTTGGTTCAAAATTACTCAATTGTTGTTGTGTTTGACTGGTTGAATTCCAGTAATTCTTGGTTGCTGCTGACTCCTCCTTGTTTCTGTTTGATTCACACTCCAGGTACACTTTCCTAGCTTCTAATGATCTGGAAGTTGATTGTATGAACAATTTGGGAATCAATGAAGAAATGTTGTCATGTGTTCACTTGAGTTTATCATTGTTAGCTTTTATTTTCCAGCTTAAGCTATTCATGGCTTATTGTAATTGGAACAACTATTTGGATTGTCTGATTTATACTGGACTGTAATTAGGACTTATAAAGTGATTTGGATTGTCATTTTGGGATTTTCACTTTGTAGTAGTTATTGAGCTCTACAATCGTATATAACTTGCATCACTGGAATTAGTAGGTTGTAGTATTATAACAGAGCAAGTATATAAAATTTGGGACTGTTTTAGATTGTGCATTGTTGAGCTAATTAGATATCTTCCAAGTAGTTTCTGAATTTTGTAGTTAACAATGGCAATTTTTGTTAAGATGCATAGGTATGTTGTTAAGCATTGATTCGAAATTCAGTGCCAGTTTAAATAATCACTACTCCACTGTGCACGATCATGTGCGTTTGAAAGTTTAGAATAAGGGTGCAAAACTGTTAAGTCGATTAACTAGTTTATTATCCAGTTCAATTGTCACTTTATTAATATTTAGGGGCTCACTAGTATATAGATAAATAGGATAATTGGCTGGCTATACTTGTGAATTGCTGAAACAAGGATCTAAGGAGAAATCAATGTTAAGCATATATCGTTTGTTATTGCTTGAGGTAAAATACATTATAAAATCGCTGGGGTGCTCATATTCGTATGAATGTTGTTGCTTCTGTCCGGACTCGAACAAAAGTTCTTGATATTCGGTTACAAGGGTTAAAGTTGGGCCTTCTTTTAAGGGTCCAGCAATTTCTTGCATTGGGCCTGCTGAGTGTCCCGTAGGCCCACATTTTTGAGGCAGCCTTTCTCATAAGCATTGGGCTGCTGATGCAAACTAGTTAGGGCCCTTTTCTTTATTTCTTTAGAGACAAATAAATAGAAGAATCATAGTCAATGTAGGATTGGCCTTTAAATAAAAATGAAGAGATGAGCCTTGTTAAGCCAAACAAATAAATTGCACGACCTCTTTAAATACTTATATTAGAATATTTAGAATTCGGGACGTGCCATTTAGCGAATTTTCCTGGCCTCCCGCAAAGTTAATAACACGTTAGTCGCTTTAGGCGCGTTCTTTCATAATTTTACCTTTCTAAATTCGGGTGTGCATTTCATGCGACGCAAATCCAAATCCCAAAATGTTGAATAAAATGTGTCGAGGATCCGGGTGCATTTCATGTGGCGTGATCCAAAAACATATTTTAAACGACGTTCTATTCCTTAAAAAATTAATTAAAAGCGGTAAATAATTCTAAAAATTGCGCAATAGGATAACATGTACTAAAGTTAGATTTTGGCCAAATATAGCAGTTGAGTGACCGCGCTAGAACCACGGAACTCGGGAGTGCCTAACCCCTTCTCCCGGGTTAATAGAATTCCTTACTCGGATTTCTGGTTCGCAACTATAATACAGAGTCAAACCTTTTCCTCGATTCGGGATTCGAACCGGTGACTTGGGACACCATAAATCTCCCAAGTGGCGCCTCTAAATCTCTTAATAAACGAATCTCGTTTCGATTGTCCTTTAATTGGAAAAACTCATTTATTAAACCCTTCAGAGGGTGTAGTAGCGGAAAAAGGAGGTGTGACAATACCAATATACCTGCTAACAAAACCAATAAATTTTCAACCCCTCTCATAGTCATCAAACCTGCAACACAAAATTCCTCTCCGCCTTCTGCTCGTCAACGCAATTCCCATGCTCACAACTAGTTAGAGCAAAACATCCACCCTCGTCTTTCTTTGAAAACTCACCTCACTCTCATAAATGTTCTTCCCAAATCCTAGACTAAGGTGTATGATCCGCTGAATTCATTGCTGACTTCACCATGATAGAATAGGTGAAAGGGTTCTGCAAAGTTTGTTTTTTCATACAACCAGCATAGTTTTAGTACTCATATTGTGCCAGCCATGTAATTCGTATTGCATTGGCAGAATTGCTATACACTATATAAAAAGAGGCTCGATAAGCCTCCATGCTAAAAAAAAGAAAAGAAAGTTTCTACCAGTGTATATCGAGAAGCCATGGCCCTCCCTGCTCAAATTCTCGACATTCCCCAATGACTTGCTGAAATTAATGTTGAAATACAAAATGTACAAAATTTTCTTTGAAAGACTCGAATAATGTTAAATGGTTTCTTAAGTCATCTTCGCTCCCAGAACCCGGCTACTATTGAAGCTCTAATTGAAGCAAGCTATCAAAGAATTTGGGAACTAGAAGAAAGACTCCAGGGACTATGCTAGGAGCAACATGCACTGATCGTGGAGGCAATCTTCCTTGGTGCCCGAAAAAACTAATAGAGTATGTCGACTCTTTTTGGTTTTAGAAGGTTTCAATAAGCGTCTTGAGACATTTGTTGTCATGTCTGGTGTTCGTTTTTTTTTGGGTAAATCTACTCCGGTGCCTACTGGAGATAGACGATGATCTATGCTAACTATCTTTGTTTGGTTTTATTTGTTATGTTTTCATGTATAGTATGGTAAAACCTAAAGTGTAAAATATTTACCACTTAATGTTATGCTAATAGAATAATTAAAAATGACTTATTCCCTAAATGACTACTCTAACTTTGTCCAAAAAGACTAGAATACGAATGAGATCCACAATGCCATAATTGTATGGCCGATAGTAGTACAGTAAATGATACTTCTTCTTCTTCAGCACCATGCATAATTGGCTCGGGTAAAGGCAGAAGAAAGAAAGCCCGAATGAAAGAAAGCTGACTAGGAGTGCCAAACCACTCTAGTATCTTCACCCTTTCACTCCCTATGCTATTATACTTGGACTAGGGGCCTCCTTTCCTTGTGCTTTTATACACATGGAAGTATATTTTCTTATCAATTCGCCTTTATAAAAAAGAATAGTCAAATTTGGTGACTATTATTTTGGTGTTCACCCTCTCATCCCAAACTTACCCTTTTCCACGGAAGCCCTCCCCTCACTTTTTATTCTTCATGAATAGGAAGAAAGCAAAAAATTTTCTTATCCAACACAATTGGGGAATACTAGGCTAAGATGTAGCCTAGCCGCTTCACTCGTCAAAAATAGACTTAGTTGAATGATACTAACTAAGAATGCTATTGGTAAGGAAATTTGGCTCCGGAAGATCTGGAAAGACGAAACTACTTTCGGCAGGTCCTCTATTATATTCTTCACGCTACCCAATTCGAACTAATTAGTGCATGTAGCAGCATTGAGTGATCCCCTTCTCCGACACCGATAATCTAGGAGTTACATATTATGCCAACTCCCCTATGTTGCCTCACTCTACAATCGGATACTTTCCTTGGCACTAGTTGAATTACTTGGAACCCTAAGAAAGGATCGACTGTCACTCGCTTTACTTTACCGGTAAAGCATTTCTTGCTATTTTGGATTAAGAGTGACTTCTTCCGCTAACTAAGGTGTTTCATTTGTGCGTTTGCAACATCCAAAAGGAAAGTCGTCTCTCTTCCATTTGGAGCAAGCATTGTAATAGAACCGCTATAAAATAATCCATAGGAAGCGGAGCAACCTCTACGTATTGCCCATTAACTATTCTTGGTGAGCCCGGTTTTCTGTACTGCGTTATTTTTAGATCCAGCAAAATCATTGGTATTGGTTTTAGAGTACCCTGTTGTCTAGAAATCTGGTTGTCAACTTGAATATTTATACAAGAATCTCCAATCCAAGCCTCTTTTGTCAATCCGGGAAAATACGAGTGCCATAAGCTATTTCTTATAAATAGGCTTTCGAGAAGAAATTGGAGAACTACCAATTGATTGACTCCAGAAGTAATAATGATGGTTCGACAAGCTCTTATTTTCCCCTAGCAGACCTGTATACTCTTGTCATGTTTGGTATAGAGGACACGGGGAGCTGCCTTGGGTATCTCCGAGGACTTGAGCTAAGGGATTGTTTACTGAACGTCCCGTACTTTACTTATCATTCAGTGAAGTCCCCCTTCCATTTCTTAGGTAAGAGGTATCTACCCGTAATGCGTGAACTTGTGCCCTTTTTGTACTAATCGTATATATGAAATATAGAAAATAAGTTCTTCAATTTCACACTTATGCGTGTTCGGAACATTTTGAGGTTAGCTTTAAATGGTTGATTTTTTCCAACTTCCATATCAATTATGGAGAGAGAGAGAGAGAGAAAGAGAGAGAGAGAGAGAGAGAGAGAGAGAGAGAGAGAGAGAGAGTTCGAAGGTCTTGTCGTGTGTCTTGGAGCGAATAATTGGATAAAATAAAGGTTGTTAAGGTCGCATTGACATAGAATAATACGGATCAGCTCGCCCAGTGAGAAAGGCCCTGACCTTGCCAATCAAGTATAAAAAAAGAAAGATAGAAAAATCGGACATTAATAAGGGATAGGAAAGTCCCATTCAATCAATTCCTAATTCAATAGAGGAATCAAACATTTAATTATTTACGATGTCTCCCGCAGGGAAAGAAATCAAAATCGGGCAGGATACTCAATCAAAGACAACTTAATTGTATCTTAGGCGATCTAAGGTTTATCGTCTCTCAGGCCCCATTTTGGTGCACTATTGGAGAGCTCACTGGGGCCGCCGATTTCTCAATCGAAAATGAAAACTAGCCTATTGAACAATTCCATCAATCACTTACGTCATTTCTTAAGGTTAGAAATCTCAAATTTAGAATTTAAGCATGAAGTTATCGTTTTGTCATCCAACATGCTTCTATCTAAGTGATTTCATACCTTACTACTCCCCTCTATCACCCTTCTAAGCTACTTTTTCCTATGCCTTTAGTCTACTTTGAATGATCCTTTCACCCTTCGAAGGTGAGCGAAATACTTTGAGGGATTATATGGAAGGAACCTCTTCTAAGAATGGAATGCATTGATTTAGGGAACTTTTTCTCCTTATTTAGCATTCAAGTGGAATAGGACTTCCATAGAGTCATTTATGTTAACCCATGCTTTGTGGTACTATCTCAGTCTAAGGCTTTGGGAGCCTGCATTTGTGGGAGCTGAGGCCAATTTCACTACCATCGCAGTCTGGGTCCAGCTAGGAGGTCTTCCCATTGAATTTTATTACATACATAACCAGATTGAATAGGCTAGGAAAGGAAAGGAATGGAATTTTCGCGTGGACAAAGAGAGAGAAGAGAGGGCTAGGTCAACCTTATGGATAGCGTAGCGTAAGGACGGGATAAGAAAGAGAAATTCTCAATGAAGTGCTCAAGAGAATAGTGTAGGGCGTTGAGAAGGGCTAGTCAGCGCCCTGAATTACACAAAATACTGGCTGGTACAAAGCAAGTCAGGAAGCATGACATGACAGAAGTTTGAGTCGAACCACACTAGTAGATAGTGGGGCGATTAGTAGTTCATGCAGTGGAAGAGCTTGGAAGGTAGTTGTAAGGGATTGAAAGCGCATAGTCCCTATATTCAGGGATCGGGCAACGTCTTCCTTAGTCGGTAGGTAGGCATAAATAGAACTTTCAGGAGTTAGTGTATTGGATTCCTGGGAAACTGCATCTAGTAGAACTAACTGAAGACCAAAGCAATCTCCTTTCTAGTCTAGTCTACGCTTCTAGCCTTGGAAATGAGTCCTTAAACTCCCCAAGCTGCATTAACAGTCTAGCACTTTCCCTCTTTTTTGGACTAGTCAAGCAAGTCCAAAAAGAGTGAATCGTCGAATAGGGGGGAAGTAATATCACGGCAAAAACCTTTTGGGTCGGAAGAGCAAGCTTTTTCTTTTCGATCTGGCAGGAGGGGAAAGAGGACAGAGCGTTCATTAAGCATTTGTGTGGGTCTAGCTCGGCTCTCTAAGGGCTTCTTTTCTTAGCTTCACCGGCCGAAAAGATAATTCATGTGCATCAACAAAGGTCTAACAGTTTCTTTGTAGGCACATATTTTTCTTAGTGAAAGACGCATTCGCACAAGCCTATTCTCCCCTATGGTAACCATCCAGATTTCTTTGTCCCAAGCCGGGTTTGTTCACAAATATGGGATGTTACTTTTTTGCACGAATCCGATCTTTTCGTGACGAATTAAATTTATTTAGTAGCTTCTTTTTAAATTCGTGTTGGTATTATTAAACTTATTAAATTTATAATAATGAGTTCAATAATTAAAATGAACTATGAGTTCTGTGGTAGGTTTATTGGAAAAAATTGAATTAATATGTCGAGTTAATTATGTGGTGACATGTCATGACACGTGAATTGGTAAAGGAATGATAGTTGGCAAATAATAGTTGAAGAGGCACGAGCTTTAGCAGGCACGAGCAAAGATACAGGAAAGCTAGAAGGGATAGATGCTCGAACCTCTTGATATTCTGAAGAGGCATCAGAATAATGAACCTAAATAGCAAAAGGGATATAGATAAATATTATTGATAATTAATAGGCAATAATTACAAAAAATATTATTGAACCTGTATTGAATCAGTTACAATTGCCAATTATAATGTTATATTAAATGCCATTAATTATCCATAATGGTTCCATTATGGAAGGAGAAAAACGTATCCTTGAGAAATAGCTATAAAAGGTGAGGAATAAGCATTAGTAAGGACAAGAAATAGTACTGGAACATACTGATTTACTTTGCTTTCTATTCAACTATTATTTACATCAATTATTCCTATATCTATTTGATTATCAGTAACCCGAGTTCTTCTAAAATAAGTTTTGACCGAAATTCCAATTTTTGGTTAAACAAAATTGGTTCCGTTGCTAGGAATTTGATAATTTACTCCTTCCTAAATTAACCTTTTTGTCAAATCAATCACGTCAAATGTCAATGACAACAATCAAAGAGACCGTCAACTCCAGGACAATCAGCAAGATGATCGAACCCTGATCCCTTCCCCACGAAATGCTCCTCAACAATCTCGAGAAGGAACTCCTGATGGATCTCAATAAAATGCAAATGATCAATTGGAAAATGATGAGGCAATCAACGAAGCTTTGCAAAATTTAATCGCTCAACAGGTCAACAAAGCTCTTGAGGCTTTCGCTAACCAGTTGCCGGTTGCATCACCAACACCAACTCCAAGTAATAATACTTTAGAAAACCCTCATTCTGGACTCGTTAATTCAGGCAGTGGTGGAACTCCCAGCGAGTCTCGTGATGGAGAACCGGGTAACATAGTCTATTTTGATTTACAAAATTTAGTATTAACCTCGCAGAAACAACTCAAGGAGCAAAACGACCGCATAGAACAAATACCTGGAGTATCGCCTATAATCAAAGGAATAGATATGGACAAATATTCTCAACAACCTTGGAAGCCAAGTGCTGCTCCTATACCAATTCCGAAGAAATTCAAGATGCTTGATATTCCAAAACACAATGGAACCTCTGATCCACAAGACCACGTGACTGCATTCACAACTGGAGTAAAGGGCAATGATTTGACCAAATAAGAAGTTGAATTAGTATTGGCCAAAAAATTCGATAAAACACTCACTAAGGGAGCATTAACATGGTACCTCTTTTACCCAAAAATTTTATAAATTCTTTTGCTGAGCTTGTAGATTCATTTATCAAGGCACACTCGGGAGCTCAAAACATTGAAAAAAGAATGGAGGATATTTTCAAAATAAATCAAGGATATTCGGAGCTGCTTAGAGTGTTCGTAAATAGATTCCGACGTGAAAGGATGACATTGCCATGCGTACCTGATAACTGGGCAGCTAAGGCTTTTACCAGTAATCCAAATGAGAAGAGTTCAGAGGCCATGATACGACTCAAGGAAAGTCTACGTGAATTTTCAGCAACAACTTGGAATTATGTTTACAACAGATACAACATGAAGCTGCAGATAGAAGAAAATACCATTACTCAGTCTCAAAAAGAGGAAAGGGTAAGTTTAAGGTGTGCTGATACTGAAAAATGGTTCGGTAAAAAAAGGTACGAGCCCTACATGGGACTAGCAGGAAGAGACTCGACATCAAAACAGGATAACCCAAGGTACGATCATAGATCGAGAGACAGAGAATCAGTCTCATCATCAAGGTTCGAGAAAGAACGAAATGCACCAGAGACGCATGGTGATGACAGAAGCTCTAAGGCGAAGATCGGTGGTTATAGTTTTTATGTTAGCACATCCGAATTGGTGATTGTTTTGAGGAGCATGGGCGACAAGGTATGCTGGCCAAAATAAATGAGATCAAACCCAAACAGGCAAAATCCTGATCATTGGTGCGAGTTTCACCACGATCACGGTCACAAAACGGCAGATTGTAGATTGCTGCAAGGTAAAGTGGAGCATTTATTGAAACAAGGGTATCTAACTGAATTATTTAGTGAAAAATAAAAGCAGGCATATATGAAAAACAGACAGGAGCCCTCAAAACCCCCTTCACCAAAAAGGATAGTTAATGTCATCGGTGAGGGAGAAGAGATGAATGGCGTAACAGCAGCCAAAAAAGTTTCAAAAATTACAGTCACATATGGGAAGTGAGTTCGACGTTTTTTAGAAGAAGAAAGTATTACATTTGATGATGCAGATGCAAATGGCGTACTAAGCCTACACAATGACGTACTGGTAATATCTTTACTTCTACATGACACTAATGTGAAACAAGTTTTGATTGATCTAGGCAGCTCCGTGAGTATCATTCTATTAAGAGTGATAAATGAAATGCAAGCTGAAGATAAGCTGATACCTAAGGCGCACACCTTATCAGGTTTTGACAACTCGAGCGTTGTAACAAAAGGGGAGATAATACTCACCACATTCGCAGAAGGAGTTGTCAAAGGCACAAAATTTCAAGTTGTAAAGATGGACATTGCTTACAATATGATTCTTGGTGGACCATGAATTCACGAAATGGATGTTGTGCCATCTACCATGCACCAAATTATTAAATTCCCTTCACAATGGGGAATACGACAAATCCATGGTGGCCAACAAGCATCCATGAGCATCAATTCTATAGCAAATTCAACCACAAAAATCAAAGAAAATAGCAATTACAGAATTCAATTGAGGATGATGCAACACAAACCTCAACTGAACACGAGAAAACAAATGTAGATTCAAGGCCCGATACCATCCAAGAGCCAGAGGAAAATGAAAACATCAAAACAACGATTGAGGAATTAGAAGCCGTAGTACTATTTACATCCTAGCATGAAAGGAAAGTCTACCTTGGGGCGAACCTCATCCATGAAATGAAAGGTAAGTTGATTGAATTTTTGAAAACTAACGTGGATTGTTTTGCCTGGTCCCATTCTGGTACCTCCGGAAGTGATGACCTACAAGTTAAATGAAGATCCACCATATCCACCTGTCAAACAAAAGAAAAAAAAAGCAAGGGTCTTTAAAAAATCAGGCGATTCAAGATGAGGTACAAAAGCTTTTAAAAATTAGGTCCATCCACGAGGTAAAATATCTAAATTGGTTAGCTAATACAGTAGTGGTACCTAAAAAGTATGGTAAGTGGCGAGTTTATGTAGATTATACTGACCTAAACAAAGCTTGTCCTAAAGATTCTTTTCCATTACCGCCTATAGGTCAACTAATTGATGCCACTGTAGGACACGTATTCTAAAGTTTTTAGATGCATATTCAAGATATAATCAAATCAAAATGGATCCCATAGACGAGGAAAAAACTTCATTTATAACAGATAGGGGGACTTACTATTATAAAGTAATGCCATTTGGTCTCAACAACGCCGGATCCACATATCAAAGGTTGGTGACTAAAATGTTTCAAGAACATTTAGGAAAAACCGTGGAAGTCTTCAAAGATAATATGCTGGTCATGTCATAACAAGCAGGGGATCACATCCAACACTTGTACGAAACATTTCAAATTCTAAGCAAATTTAACATGAAGTTAAACCCCGAGAAATGTGCATTTGAAGTATCGTTAGGTAAGTTCTTTGGATTTCTTGTTTCTAACCATGACATTGAAGTAAATCTCACACAGATTGAAGCTATTAAGGAAATTCCAGATACACTTACAAGTAAAAAAAAAGTACAAAGACTGACAGGAAGAATAACAGTCTTGGGAAGATTTATTTCCAAATCCTTAGAAAAATGCTTCAGGTTCTTTTCAGCTTTGAAAGAGCAGGATCAATTCAACTGGTCTGAAGAATGTCAGCAATCGCTTAAATTTTGAAAGTATACTTGTCAAATCCATCGTTGCTCGCGAATCCAAAAGACGGGGAGAAACTACTCATCTACCTTGCTGTTTCAGAAGTAGCGGTGAGTGTTGTTTTAGTCGTGAAGACCAAGGTAAACAATCTCCAATTTATTATGTTAGCAAGTCATTATTAGTCCCCAACAGTGCTCTACCCCACGCTCGGCATCTAGCGTGTAAGTCACCTCACCATAGCACTACAATGTGCAATCCGGGGTTTCAAACCCTCACAACATCATCTACAATCATTACTCACCTCAAACCGACTAAATCTCTAGCTCGCGATGCCTTTGCCCCTCGAATCAGCCTCCACGCGCATCGAATCTATCCAAAATCAGAACGAATACGTCACAATATGCTAAGGCAACAAAGCCCAAGCGAAAACAATTAAAAAAATACCAAGAAATCCCGAAATTAGCAAAACTTGAGCCCCGAGTCCATTTCTCGAAACTCAATTTTTTTTATATCAACGGGTTTCTTATCTCCCCACGAGTTCATACATACTAAAAGTTCTCAAATCCGTCCCCAATTGGTTCTCCAAATCCCCAAATAAAAATCCCAAAATTCCAAGTCCTAGTTCTTCCATTTTTAGCTTAGGTTTCCATGATTTTCTAGGTAGATTTCACAATAGAATCGAGTTTTAAGTTCAAAAATCTTACCTCCAATCGATTCCTTTTGAATACCTCTTTAATCTCCACCAAGAAGCTCTCAAAATGATCAATTATGGGAGAAAATAGACCCAAAATCACGGATGAAATGAATTATAACATTCTGCCCAGGTCTGACTCCTCCTTCATCGCGATAGCGGCACTTCCCTCGCGATCGCGAAGAACAAATCTTCAACTCCCCAAAATTACACTACGCGAACGTGATGCTTCCGCCTCCTACACCTTCGTGAACGTGATAACCCTTACGTGAACTCGATAAACAAATGACCTTCGGCCCATCTGACCCATCTTCCTCTACGCGATCGTGAGTGCCTTCTCGCGAACGTGATGCACAGCTTCCCAGCCTTTCGCGAATGCGAAGCCTCTCACGCAAATGCGAAGTATTAAATCTAGCCTTCCTCAAATCCTTCTATGCGATCGGGATACACCCTACGCGATCACGGAGTGTAATTTCTCTACAACAGCTGAAATTCAAAATCTGCAATCTTTTAATGCACAAAATGGTCCGATTGACCACCCGAAACTCACCTGAGGCCCCCGGGACCTCAACCAAAGGCACCAACACATCCTAAAACCTTATTCAAACTTGTTCCAATCATCAAAACACCTCAAACAACATCAAATTACTCAAAACACATTGGATTCAAGCCTAAGTTTCTAAAATCTTTCGAAATACGCTTTCGATAGAAAACACAACCAAACCATGTTCGAATGACCTAAAATTTTGCACAAACATCCCAAATGATACAACGAAGCTATAAAAATTCTCGAAATTCCATTTCGACCCTTGGATCAAAATCTCACCTACCAACTGAAAATCGCCAAAATATCAACTTCGCCAATTCAATCCTAATTCTACTCCGAGCCTCCAAAACCTATTCCAATCACACTTCTAAGTCACAAATCACCTACCAAAGCTAACCGAACCATCAGAACTCACATCCGAGCCCTTTAACACATAAGTCAACATCCAGTTGACTTTTCCAACTCAAACCTTCTTAAAAGAGACTAAGCATCTCAAACCTTATCAAAAATGATTCCGGACTCAATCCGACAACCCGATACCTCAAAACACGAATAACGAAGTATAAAGAACAAAAAATGGGGGAAACGAAGCAGTAACTCATGAGACGACTAGCCGGGTTGTCACATCCTCCTCAACTTAAACAAACGTTCGTCCTTGAATGAGTCAAGAAACATACCTGAAGCCTTGAACAGGTGAGGATATCTGCTCCGCATCTCCCGCTCGGTCTCCCAGGTAGCCGCCTCCATGGGCCGACCTCTCCACTGCACCTTCACTGAAGATATATCCTTTGACCTCAATTTTTGAACCCGACGACCCAAAATAGCTACTGGCTCCACACCATAAGTGAAATCATCCTCCAACTGAACCGTGCTGAAATCCAGAACATGAGACGGAACCCCAATATACTTTCGGAGCATAGAAACATAAAATACCGGATGCACACTCGACAAGCTGGGTGGCAAGGCAAGCCCATAAGCCACCTCCCCAATCCTCTGAAGTACCTCAAATGGTCCGATGAACCACAGACTCAACTTACCTTTCTTTCCAAATCTCATAACACCCTTCATGGGTGAGACCTTCAACAGAACCTTCTCGCCAACCATGTAAGACACATCTCGAACCTTCCTAGCAGCATAACTCTTTTGCCTCGACTGCATTGTACGAAGCCTCTCCTGAATCACCTTCACTTTATCTAAAGCATCCTGAACCAAATCTGTCCCCAATAGCCTAGACTCACCGGGCTCTAACCAACCAACTGGAGATCTACACCATCTCCCATACAAAGCCTCATATAGAGCCATCTGAACACTCGACTGGTAGCTGTTGTTATAAAAAAAACTCTACGAGCGGTAGAAACTGATCCCATGACCCTACGAAGTCAATAACACAAGCACGAAACATGTCCTCCAATATATGAATGGTACGCTCGAACTTCCCGTCCGTCTGAGGATGAAAAGTTGTGCTCAACTGCAACTGAGTACCCAACTCTCACTGAACTGACTTCCAAAACTAGGAAGCAAACTGAGTGCCCCTATTTGAAATAATAGAAATGGGGACACCATGCAAATGAACAATCTCCCGGATATAGATCTCTGCCAACTGCTCTAAAGAATAAGTAGTATAGATAGGAATGAAGTGCGCGAACTTTGTCAATCGATCCACAATCACCTAAATAGCATCGAACTTTTTCAAAGTACGTTAAAGTCCAACAACAAAATCTATAGTGATCCTCTCCCACTTCCACTCAGGAATAACCACCAGCTGAAGCAAGCCACCCGGTCTCTGATGCTCATATTTCACCTACTGATAATTGAGACACCGAGCTACAAATCCCATAATATCTTTCTTCATTCTCTGCCACTAGTAATGCTTTCTAAGATCCTGATACATCTTCGCGGCTCCCGGGTGAATAGAATACCGCGAGCTATGGGCCTCCTCCAGAATTAACTCCCAAAGACCATTCACATTGGGCACATAAATCCGGCCCTACACCCTCAATACTACATCATCACCAATGATCGCATCTCTAGCATCATCTTGCTGAACTCTGTCCCTAAGGATAAGCAAATGCGGATCATCATACTGGCACTCTCTAATACGATCATATAAGAAGACTGAGATACCACACAAGCCAATACTCGACTAGGCTCATAAATATCCAACCTCACAAATCGATTGGCCAAAGCCTGAACATCAACTGCAAGAGGTCTCTCACCAACTGAATATATGCCAAACTCCCCATACTCACTGCCTTTCGGCTCAAAGCATTGGCCACCACATTGGCCTTTCCCGGATGGTACAATATAGTGATATCATAATCCTTAAGCAACTCCAACCATCTCCGCTGCCTCAAATTAAGATCCTTTTGCTTGAATAAATCTGAAGACTGCGACGATCAGTGAATACCTCACAAGACACGCCATACAAGTAATTCCTTCAAATATTCAATGTGTGAACTATGGCAGCCAACTTTAAATCATGAACGGGGTAGTTCTTCTCATGGTGGTTCAAGTGACGAGACGCATAAGCAATAACTCTACCCTTCTGCATCAACATACAACCAATGCATACTCTCAAAGCATCACAACACAATATATATCAACCCGAAGCTGATGGTAAAACTAACACTGGAGCTATGGTCAAAGCTGTCTTGAGCTTCTGAAAGCTCCCCTCACACTCGTCTGACCATACAAATAAAGCACCCTTCTGAGTCAACTTAGTCAAGGGCGATGCAATGGATGAGAATCCCTGAACAAATCGGCGATAATAGCCTGCCAAACCAAGAAAACTACGAATCTCTGTGGCTGAAGACGGTCTGGGCCAACTTTGCACCACCTCTATCTTCTTTGGATCAACCTAAATACTCTCACTGGACACCACGTGCCCCAAGAACGCCACTGAACTAAGCCAAAACTCACACTTGGAGAACTTTGCATAAAGCTTCCCCTCCCTCAATCTCTGCAACACAACCCTCAAATACTCTGCGTGCTCCTCCTGACTACGCAAATATACCAGGATATCATCAATCAAAACTATGACAAATAAGTCAAGATAAGGCCGGAACACATTGTTCATCAGATGCATGAACGTTGCTGGGGCATTGGTAAGCCCAAAAGACATAACCAGAAACTCATAGTGACCATATTTGGTCCTGAAGGCTGTCTTAAGAATATCCGAATCCCTGATCTTCAACTGGTGATATCCCGAATGAAGATAAATCTTGGAGAATACCCTCGCTCCCTGAAGCTGGTCGAATAAATCATCAATGCGAGGCAAAGGATATTTGTTCTTAACTGTTACTTTGTTCAATTGCCTATACTTGTTCTCATAATGCCATTCTTCTTCTTCACAAATAGAACCGGCGCACCCCATGGTGACATACTAGGACGAATGAACCCCTTATCTAGGAGTTCTTGAAGCTGCTCATTTAACTCATTCATCTCCGCTGGTGTCATATGATACGACAGAATAGAAATGGGCTGAGTGCCCGGTACCAGGTCAATACCAAAATCAATATCCCTGTCTGGCGGCATGCCCGGCAGGTCTGCAGGAAATACATTAAGGAAGTCCCTCACAACTGGAACAGAATCAATATTGGGAGCCTCAGCTCCAACATCCGTCACAAAGGAAAGATACGAAAGACAACCCTTCCCAACCATACGCTGGGATTTCAAGAAAAAGATCACTCTACTAGGAAAATAATCAGTCACACCACGCCACTCGATCCGTGGCACATCCGGCATAGCCAAAGTGATTGTCTTGGCATGACAGTCTAGAACAGCATGACACAGAGATAACCAATCCATGCCCAAAATAACACCGAATTCCACCATACTCAGTAATAAAAGATCAACTCGGGTTTCCAGACCCCCAATAGTCACCACACACGACCGGTACATACAGTTTACAACAACAATATCGCCCACTGGGGTAGATACATAAACAGGTAAAGTAATAATCTCACGAGGAGTACCCAAATAACAAGCAAAGTATGATGACACATAAGAATAGGTGGAATCGGGATCAAATAATATAGAGGCATCTCTATGGCAGACTGAAATAATACCTAAAATGACAGCATTGGAAGCAATGACATCGGATCTGCCTGGAATAGCATAGAAACAGGCCTGACCGCCCCCTGATCGACCTCCCCCTCTGGGGTGACCCCAGGCATACTGATCCCCACCCTAGCTGGCTGGGTGGGTGGTGGTGGAGCAACTGGAGCTGAAGCTTATGACTGGCCCCTCTGCTGGGATTAAATAGCAACACGGCGGGGACACTGCCTCCACATGTGGCTCATCTCGCCACACTCATAACAACTCCTAGGTGCTGGAGAAGGAGACTGATGAGAACCCCTCACACTGGAGTGACCAGCAGATGCACTCGGCATAGAAGAGCCCTGAATAGATGGAGCACGGGATGAGCTCTAAGCTGTGAGGGCACTAAGCAAAGAATGGCCCTAGTGTGAACCGTGAGAACTGTTATGCCCCAAAATCCAAGGAGCACGACCGGCGCTCAACCGAGTAAACCCGATCGAGCAAGCCTATTAGGACTCATTCTACCCAAACTAAATTATGAATAAAAAGGAGATGGACCCCATTAATCAAATTCTATAAACATAAAATTAATTATTTCCATTTCATTTTCGTTAGCAACTTCATCCGCCACCTCAAAGGTATTACAAGTTTTATACATCATTGCCAAACATCAATATTTCTATTTTAATTTCCAATACCCGACACTACCCACAACCTGTCTACGGAGCCTGAAGAATAATGTAAAAATGCCAGCAACAAGGCTCCGGCTATACCTCTAAATACAAATTACATGATAAACAATTGTACATGGCCCCGAAATGAAGTGGGGCTCACCAACTCAGCTAAAAGGAAGATGCGTCACTGGCTGTGACCAACACTGCCTGCTATGCAACCACCTATAATCATAACACGGATGTAGTGCCACCGGCAAGAGGGACGTTAATGCCATTGAATAGCACTAGTATGCATAACTAAACACCATCTAATTAGAAAGAACTATCAAACAACAATAAAGAAATCACAAGTGAAACTCAAACACTTTAAATGATCACAACATTATCAAATAAAAGGGATCACATAGCTTTCACATAAATTTCCATATCTCTACGTTGTGTTTCATATCCCGTCCATTGAGTTCACATATCATATTATACACCTATGTGTTTCATAGCCCGTCCATAGGGTTCACACATCGTATTATATTATACACCTATGCGTTTCATAACCCGTCCACAGGTCCCACATGTTATATTATACACCTATGCATTTCATAGCCCGTCCACAGGTCCCACATGTTATATTATACACCTATGCATTTCATAGCCCGTCCATAGGTCCCACATATTATATTATACACCTATGCATTTCATAGCCCGTCCATAGGTTCACATATCAATTAATCGGCACATGGGGCCACCATCATTACAGCATACTTAGCACTAGGCCACATTTCATAACTTAATTTCTTATTTCCCACATTTCACATGATTTCCACATATTTCACGTCAATATCAATTTCAATGACAAGCCATTTAATTCAAGATGTCAAATACACATGAGAGGAACCATGAATCCTCGGCATATACAATATCTCAGAAATCATACACCTCAATTTTATTGACAATGGAACCTTAAACAAAATGGATTCTTCCAAATCAACAGAGGGGTACACCAACCCGTAATAAAAACACACATCAAAGGCATAAGAAATTAATTACACCAACTTGAGTCCTTCTTTTTCAATCATAACATTATAATTCAAATTCTCGGCACATTGGCCACACTCTATTTCCCAAATTCGTTTGATTACTTTAAACATCTCTACACATAGAGGATTTCACATAGTTTGGCATAAGATATGCAACTCAATTCTCAATTTAAGGTCTTAGCATTTCAATACATGATTCATGTTCCTTGCACCCTTTTTATGTTATCAACAATAGAACCTTGATCATATTGGAATGCATCTTTTGCAATTATAGGGTCACAACACCAATTCATGTAAAGTACCAATTACAACAAAAATCCAAAGCTCAATCTTACCATATTTACACAGTCACTTACTTCACTTCCAAACATCTTTGTACATTACCAACAACTAGACACAATCAATCAAATACATTTCGTACACATAAGAACATTCGGAGGATCAACCATAACGAGTTTTCTCACACAATTTGGCATCAAAATCTCAATTAAAACTTGACTTGAAGTCTAGGTATTTTAGCACATAGTTCCCATTTTTCACATATCCTCATTTACCAAGAATAACATATTAAACACATTGAGGTATATCTTTCACATATGTTCTTGAAACACCCCAAATCCTTTGAAATAATGAATACTACATAAATCAAATTCCATACTTACAACATACGCAAGGGTACCATGGGAGCTCAATTTCTAAGAAGAGGGAGTTTTAGCCATACATACCTTTCTTGAGCTTTCTTTTAATTACTACGATATTCCGGAAATTCTAGCAACTTCAATCTATTTTGGGACATAGCAAAATTGAAAAAAAATTAGGAAGATATTCATAATTCTAGCTCATTTGAGCATTTTATCAAATACTAGTTGAGCATCTTGATTTCAAATCCCCTTTTCAAGATTTTCTTCATTCCCTAACCCAATCTTTACTTATTTATGTTAAACAATCTTTCCATAAACCTAAGTTGTACATGCACTTATACATAATAGTATTACACCCAATAATCATACCTCAATACCCTATCTTATACCCCAAACTCGAAATAAAAAACCTAGGGTATAGAATCTTACCTCTTAGATGAAGAATTTGTGATTGGGCTCTTTGATTCTTGAAGATTGATGCAAGATTGGATGATTTAAATTTTGGGTTCCTCTTCTCTCTCTAAAATGCTCTGACCTCTCTCTAAAATCAGTAAAAAATGACCCCAAAATGAACCCCAAAGCCTATATATTGAAATAGGGTCGGGTTATAAAAATAGGAAAAATAATCCTCCGTAACAGGGTCTGCGATCACAAAATGGATCGCAGATCCAACATGCGAGCCGCAGAGTGAATCGCAGAATCATTGCCCAAAACTAAGCTACACTGGCCCAGTCTGCGACCATATTTGCAATCGTAGATCACAAATACGGACCGCATTGTGATTCTGCGATCGCAGATTTGAGACAGGATCGCATTTTTTTTTTTCCAGCCTTTGGTAATTTGATCATAACTTTGTGTAGGAATGTCCAAATGACAAACGGTTTAAAGCGTTGCAAACTAGACTCAAAGGCCTTTCATTTGATAGGTTATTCATCATATAAAACCTCATAAATATTTAGATAGGCTCATTCAAAATGTAGGCGTGTGCGAGACTACGGTACGTACTTTTCCACCACTCAAACTGTCTACACAGCTTTTCTCTACGAGACTACGGTACATACTTTTCCAGAAAGAGAACGGAGAACTGCTTCCACGTAAGGGGTGCTGCACCAACAGGCCTACGCCTCTCAAAATACTCCCACCAAGTGAAAGCATGTCCTGAAAATTGGTAAGTTGTAAAAGCGACCCTGCTGGTCTCCAGAATACCGGCAGTACGAAGCATCCTCTGATACTTGTCCAGAAAGCCCTAGGCATCCTCACCCTCTACACCACTAAATGACGGAGGCTGAAGTCTACCAAATCTCTCCAACCTATACTGCTTGTCCTCTAGCAAAATAAGAACTGCATAGTCCTGAGCAGCTGCAACCGACTGGACGGGATGTGCCCCCGGCGTTTGAAGTCCCTGCACGACCTGCTCAGGTGTGCAGGCAGTGGGAGTCTGACTGCCTCTCCCGGCCTGTGAAGTAGCTGCGGTGGTAGTGGCTAAAACCGCCTGAGCTAAGCCTATGTAAACTTATAAGATCTGAGCCAAGGCCTCCTAAAGACCCTGGATAACAATAAGCACAACTGGTGCCTGAGCTGGTGCTGCTGGAGGGTCCACAGCTGGAAACTGGTCCTGAACTGGGGCAGATGGTAGATCTACAGGTGATGCCCTCGCTGCTCTACCTCTACCACGACCATGACCACGTCCTCGGCCTCTGTTGGTCGCAGCGGTAGCACTGGTGGTCATCCATCCTTTCCGATAGTGCGTGTCCTCACCATCTGTGAGAGAATAAAACAAAAGAAGTTTAGTACTCAAATCAACAAACTCGCACGATAAGTAATTCAAGAATGTGATGTATTTCCTAGGGGTTCTACAGCCTCTCAAGGATAAATACAGACGTCTTCGTACCGATCTGCGAGACTCTACTAAACATGCTCATGACTCGTGAGACCTATGTAACCTAGGCTCTAATACCAACTTGTCACGACCCTAAACCCGAATCCGATCGTGATGGCACCTCTCGTGAAGACAAGGCTAGCCAGTTAAATCCAATTAATCGTTTAAACCAGTTAAACAACACAAAATAATCTAAACATGATTGAATAATTTTAAATAGCAGAAATATCAAGAATAATGCAGAAATCCAACCCAACACAGCCACAACCAGGGTATCACAAGTCAAGAGCATCTACGAGTCACGGTACAGTATGCTAAAGTCATAGGCTACTCAAGTATTTATAAGAAACCAAAATTATAGGAGAGTAGAGACACGGGGCTATGGACGCCAAAAGCTAACTCGTAATCTCCGAAAAAGCCCGCCTGGAACTGGAGGAAATCAACACTCCAGAGCGGAACCAGCTACGCCTGAATCTGCATACAGGGTGCAAGGAGTAAAGTGAGTACTCCAACTCAGTAAGTAATGAATATAAATAATGACTGAAAGCAAGAAAACACGTAAAGCATATGGAAGTCTACAATGAAGCAGTAAAATCAGTTAAAATCAATAAAACCAGTAAAACTCAAGTAATTGACAAATAATTATGATAAAGTAAACAAATAGAAATTTTCCCCTCGGGCATAGTATCCATAATCGAACCCCTCGGGCAATATCTTAGAACCATACCAGCCCCTCAGGCTCAATCTCACATCACAATGGGTACACGTGCTCATTGGAGGTGTGCATAGTCCTGGAGGGGCCCCTTACGGCCCAAGCGCAATATCAAGACATGTCGTGGCATCATAAACTAGGCCCTCGACCTCATATCAATCGAGCCACCTCGTGGCGTACATATCTTAGGTCCTCGGCCTCAAATCAGTATCAGTGTTTCCTCACCATATAGGCCCTCGGCCTTACTCAGTCAAAAACCATCACAATCCCCTCGGGCAATAGTAAAATAGTATTTCTCAGCCCAAATATAATTTAAAATGTCATTTAAAGCTTAAGACTGAGTAAACATGGCCGAGTTTGAAAAATAGTGGAAAATAACATAACTAAGTTCAAGTAGTAAGTCAAAATAGTGAGGAAATATCAATAAAAAGCCCTGAAGGGTTCAAATAGTTGGCACTAGGCCCAAATATGGCATTCAGTCCAAATAATAATGATAGAAAATAGTTTTCAATCAAATACACGGTAAAATCATCAATCGCGATGGACTACGTCACAATCCCCAATGGTTCTCTACCCCACGTTCGCCATCTAGCCTGTAAGTCACCTCAACATAGCACTACAATATGCAATCTGGGGTTTGCGATGGACTACGTCACAATCCCCAATGGTTCTCTACCCCACGCTCGCCATCTAGCGTGTAAGTCACCTCAACATAGCACTACAATGTGCAATCTGGGGTTTCAAACCCTTAGAGCATCATTTACAATCATTACTCACCTCGAACCGGCTAAATCTCTAGTTCGCGATGCCTTTGCCCCTCGAATCGGCCTCCACGCACGTTGAATCTATCCAAAATCAGAACGAATACGTCACAATATGCTAAGGGAACAAAGCCCAAGTGAAAACAATCGAAAAAACAATACCAAGAAATCTCGAAATTAGCAAAACCCGAGCCCCATGCCCACTTCTTGAAACTCAAAATTTTTTACATCAACGGGTTCCTTATCTCCCCACGAGTTCATACATACCAAAAGTTCTCAAATCCAACCCCAATTGGTCCTCCAAATCCCCAAATAAAAATCCCAAAATTCCAAGCCCTAGTTCTTCCATTTTTAGCTTAGGTTTCCATGATTTTCTAGGTGTAGTTCTTCCCCAAAATTACACTACGCGAATGCGGTGCTTCCGCCTCCTACACCTTCGCAAATGCGATAACCCTTACACGAATGTGATGAACAAATGACCTTCAACCCATCTGACGCATCTTCCTCTACGCAATCGCGAATGCGTTCTAGCGAACGCGATGCACAGCTTCCCAGCCTTCCGCGAATGCGAAGCCTCTCACGCGAATGCGAAGCCTTAAATCTGGCCTTCCTCAAATCCTTCTACGCAATCGCGATACACCTTACGCGATCACGAATGGTAAATTCTCTACAACAGTTAAAACTGAAAATCTACAATCTTTTAAGGCATAAAATGGTCTGATTGGCCACCTGAAACTCACCCGAGGCCCCCGGGACCTCAACAAAAGGCACCAAAACATCCTAATACATTATTCAAACTTGTTCCAATCATCAAAACACCTCAAACAACATCAAATTACTCAAAACACATCGGATTCAAACCTAAGTTTTTAAAATCTTCCAAAATATGCTTTCGATCAAAAACCTAACCAAACCATGTCAGAATGACCTGAAATTTTGCACGCACATCCCAAATGACACAACAAAGCTACTGAAATTCTTAGAATTCCATTCCGACCCTCGGATCAAAATCTCACCTACCAACCGGAAATTGCCAAAATATCAACTTCGCCAAATCAAGCCTAATTCTACTCCGGGCCTCCAAAACCCATTCCGATCACACTCCTAAGTCACAAATCACCTCAAGCTAACCGAACCATCAACTCACATCCGAGCCCTCTAACACATATGTCAATATCCGGTTGACTTTTCCAACTCAAACCTCCTTAAAAGAGACTAAGCATCTCAAACCTTATAAAAAATTATTTCGGACTCAATCCGACCAACCCGATACCACAAAAAACGAATAACAAAGCATAAAAAGCAGAAATGGGGGAAACGGAGCGGCAACTCACGAGAAGACTGGCCAGGTCATCACAATATCGTGGGTCCATTACTGCAAGCCAAGGGCGAGGTAAGGTTTTTATTGGTACTCACTCATTATTTTACTAAATGGGTAGAAGCAGGAGCTTTTAAACATGTACGAGAAAAAGAGGTCAGAGATTTCATTTGGCGAAATATCATATGCCGATTCGACATACCAAAGGAAACCATATGTGATAACGAGGCATAATTTATAGGCATGCAAATCATAAAAATTTTCCAGAGTTGGCAAATGAAAAGGATTACTTCAACACCTTACCATCCGGTAAGTAATGGATAAGCTGAATCAACGAATAAAGTCATTATTAATAATTTGAAGAAAAGGTTGGATGAATCTAAAGGCAATTGGCTAGAGGTGTTACCTGGAGTTTTGTGGGCTTATTGAACAACCGCCAAAACAAGTACGGGAGAAACACCGTTCTCTCTTCTATACGGAGCTAAAACCTTAATCCCAGTCGATATAGGAGATCCAAGAACGATATATACACAAGTAAATGAGGAGTCAAATGAAGAAGAAATGCGAGTAACCTGGATTTACATGAAGAAAAGAGGGAAGCTACGTTAATGAGGATGGCAGCACAAAAACAAGTTATTGAATGATACTATAACCGGAAAGCTCGTCTCAAATACTTTAAGATTGGGGACTTTGTACTTAAGAAAGTTTTCCTATCCACAAGGGTAGCTAATGCAAGAAAGTTAAGTCCAACTTGGGAAGGACCTTATAAGATTCATGGAATCGCAGGAAGAGGAGCATATGAGCTTGAATCATTGGATGGTAAGATTCTACCCTCAAATTGGAATGTTGTTCATTTGATATTATTTCTAAGGAAAATAAATACCCACGGGCAGGTATCCCTATTATTTATTTTTATTTTCGAATTATTTAAATTTTAATAATAATTTTAGATGATAGGCAAAAAGGTAGCCCATACTAAATGATGAATTACGACCTACAAGACACGTTGAAAGAACATAACTCCCGGTCTAGGTTTATAACTATTTTGATAGAAATTTAAAAGGGTTAAGCAGTCTTCATCTAAAATTGTACCTCCGAGTCCCGTTTGTTTTTCCTTTTCAGGAAAAGGACCGCATGAGAGGAATAATCAAGTGCTCGATATTTCATACTTCAAAGCTCAAACACTTGGGGGACTATATAATATACATATGATATATGTATAAAGAAGGCAAAGAATACTGAGAATAACTAAATTTCAAGTCAAGCCCAAAAGTCTACTCATCGAATGAATTAAGTTTATAGCAAAGTTACGAGCCAATAACAGAAAGCCAGTCAAAAAACCTTATAGATTTCAAAATTTTATGATATCTAGGTTAAAGGCAATGTATAGAAATTGGTTGTAAGAAAAACCCTTGGATTTTATTTCCTTTTTTGCAAATATGTTGTAAAGAAAACAGTTATGAACAAGTTATAGAAGTTATTTAAATACATGTAAGATGTTATTTAAACTTGACAAAGTTCAAATGAAAACTTTATCAAAGTTATTTCAAGAAACATGTGTGTTCCTATTTCTTTTATCGTACATTTACACTGTTATGAAATTGAGACGTCTTCTTCATTAAGTGTCGAATATAAAAGGGTCCTCTTTTATAAATTCATGTTTGATTCAAAAATTCGTGAAGTTAACAAAGCATTTTTTTAAAAAAAATTGCAAAAAGGCAAGACAAAAACTCACAAATTAACAAACAAGACCTTGAATATTAAGGCAAGAACGAGCAAACCAGAAGCTCAAGACAATTAAGTTAAACAAAAACTTCTTAATATTAAGTTTAGACTAAGTATGAACCTAGTCGTAAACTATTTGCCATTTATACAAAATGCCCCGAAAAGGTCAGGGGACTTATCATTTCCAAAAAACTAAACCCTCAAATGGGACCAGGGGTTAAGACCACATTCCACCAAGAAAAAAAAAGGAAGAAGTCACATCTCATAAACTTTCACTGAGGGGTTGAAGAAGGATCTAAAGCAGTATCACCAGCAGCAGAAGGTTCGAGTTGGTTTGAAGGAGTTGGGGAATTCACCCTACCCATATCATCTTCAACAAGCTCGGGAGTATCAACAATGGGAGAATGAAAATCTTGGCCTTCTGAGTTTTTCAATAGTCTCATTTATCTTGGCTAACTTAGCATCCAAGTTGAAACCCTCTTGGCTAGCCTCCACAAGGGTATCGTGGCATGTGTTTAAAATCTCCAAACTCACTTCAATAGTAGTCTTGTCTTCAAGAATCTTACAATCACTCTCCTATTGATCAATCTCGTTTTTGAGCTTTTCGTTCTCAGCCAAGGCCGAATCCTAAGAAGCTTGCAAAGGAGTAAGTGAACTTTCTAAAAAACTGACCTTATCAGTAGACTCACTGAGATCTTTTTGGTTCTGAGTAAGTATTTGCACAAGTTCACTGGTGTAAACTTCTTTCTCACTTAGCAAAGCCTTCAACTCTCTAATCTCTTCACTGGCTTTGGAGGGTTGCTCAGAAAATGATGTCTCGAGGAGATTTTTGTCCTTGTCGGCTTGATTTGAGGAAGCCTTCTCAACTGCTAACTCTAAAGTCAAATCCTTCAATTGCTGCTCTAAGGTGCACTTGCTTTCTTTTAACACTTCCATATCAATTTGAAGGCTTTCATATTGTTCTTTCCAGTTGTCTGCTTCAATTTGATAATCATGCATTAATTGCTCCATATGAGAAACCCTCTTCATCATCTCTGTGCCAATAATATTGATCTAAAAAAGAAGAAAATGGTAAGAACCTTAATAAAAGAAGGATGGAATAAAGTGTAAAAAGTAGTATATGCCTTTAATGATGACTGCACTATGTCATTCATCCAAGTCAAAGAGATGTGACTCTCGAGCTTGGATTTCTCAACTGGACGGATCAAAGGTTTCAACCATACGTCAACCCGACCTTACTTTTTTAAAAGGTTGCCATCAGCAGGGACCTCGATGGTAATCTGCTTCATTGTTCCACTTCCACTCAAGGAACCAACCTCAGTATGAGGAATAGTAATCAGGGGAACCATGAAAAAAGTCATTACAGCTTGGGGCAGAGCGGCAACGGTAGCAGTCACAACTGGCAAAGAACATGTCACATGAACAGGCATGGTAAAAGAAACAAGGGGTACTTCATCAGAAACTAAATCCAAATTGTCATTATCAAACCCACAAGAGAAAAGATGATCAACAAAGTCAGGAGCTGCTGTAGGAGTATCAGCATCAGAGCTCACCAAGGTGGCTTCAACAATATCGGTTATAGGAACATAACGAGGCGGGGACACTTCATCGTTTGAAAATACGCTTTTTCTGGCTCGCGACTTTTTTGTCAAGGAACCTCCATCTTTTTCCTCCTCTTTTTCAGAATCTTGGACTGATGCAGCCTTCCTTTTTGATGAAGAACCCAAGATTATCCCTTGAGCTCTTTCCAAAGAAACTCTAGAAGCTACGACATCATCAACACTTATACCTCGAATGGGAAACCCTGATAAAAAGAAGGATCAAAACAAATTCTAAATGAAAGGTGAATAAAAATATGGAAAATATATGAGAAAATAATTTACCATGAGTTTTCACTTTCCAACCAAACCTATGCGAAAGGTTTTTCCAAGATCTACCTTTCATCGGAGCAACACTCAATAACTTTCCTAACCAACCACGGAAATTGGGAATCTCATCAACAGTTCGCATGGTTGCTGAAAAAGAGAATAAGTTAAACAGTAGTGGGAAAAACAAAGGGAAAAGATAAAGAAAGTTATAAAAAAATTCACGTGCAAAATTTCACTTTTCAGGTAATGGAACATTCTCTTCCCCACTAGACTAACAGTGAGTGCAGCAACAAACATGGCATACCAGCCACGGTCTTTATCGTCCTCTGGGATAACTAACACTCTTTTACTTCTCGCAACTAAAGTAAAAATTCCATGGCAGAAAAGGTTCGGGGAGTAGAGACGAATCAAATGGAAAAAAGTAAAAGGGCATGTTGGCCAACCTTGTTAAATGTCTTAAGCAGGAAATAACCTTCCACACAATGGGGCCAATTTGTCCTAGACAAACGTTAAAAAATGATAAAATTCAATGATAACAGGATCAATGGGTGGTTTAAAATTTAGTGTAAAGGGATACGTATACACAAAAAAACCCAGTCAAGTAAGATGTGATTCTTTGGTTTGCATTAGGAATTATAATGGGGGAAATCAGGTTTCCAGTGGAAATCCCTTCGAACATCAGAGATCAGACCTTCACTTATTTGAGATGGGTAAATATCAGCACGATCTAAAGAATACATAGAAGAAACTTGGTTTCTGATCGATTCTCTATCATTGTAAAAAGATAGTTCAGCAGGGATAATTTTATCTACTAAAGGCTCATGAACAAGTTCATTAGAATCTTTACTTTTAGATGAAGGACTATGGGAAAGAGAACCCCTAGTTCTATAAGGGGGAGTAGAACTCACTGGAGGTATAGAAAAACCCCTTATAGATGAAAACCTTAAACTACGTAATCTTCCTCATATTCTACTTCTAACGAGAGCAAGAGGAAGATTATCAACAATGGGGACTTTTCGAGGGTTAGGATTTGAAGAAGACATGGGGAAGAAGAAAATAAGAATGAATATTCTAAGGTATGAAACTTTTTATGATAAAGATAAAAACACAAGCTATATTTATACTCAGAAGCAACCATCAAAGAAAAGGTGTAATGATGAAACTGTCGCTTCGTAATTGGTGAAGCCGCAAAAAAGCCCTAAAAGATGATGAAAATTTGCAGAACCAATCAGAAGATGTCACGCATCAGGAGCATTAAATGGAAGTGACATATAAAACATCAGTTCCAGAGAAGATATAATGGCATCAAAAAATTTCGTTTTAATGAGATCCACTTCCCAAATATTCTATTGATGAATAAATGGCAAGTGGGGACACTATCTGTATTGGAAAAAATTAAATTAATATATCAAGTTAATTATACATGTCATGACACGTGGATTGGTAAAGGAATGACAGTTGGCAAAAAAATATTTGAAGAGACATGAGCTTTAGCAGGCACGAGCAAAGATACAGGAAAGCTATAAGGGATAGATGCTCGAACCTCTTGATATTCTGAAGAGGCATCAGAAGAATGAACCTAAATAGCAAAAGGGATATAGATACATATCATTGATAGTTAATAGGCAATAACTACAAAAAAACGTTTTAGAATCTGTATTGAATCAATTATGATTGCCAATTATAACGTTACATTAAATGCATTAATTGTCCATAATGGCTCCATTATGAAAGGAGAAAAACGTATCCTTGAGAAATAGCTATAAAAGGTGAGGAATGAGCATTTCATAAGGACAAGAAATACTATTGAAAAATACTGATTTATTTTTATTTCTATTAAGCTATTATATACATCAATTATTCCTATTTCTATTTGATTATCAATAACCCGTATTTTTTTAAAATGAGTTTTGATCGAAATCCCAATTTTTAGTTAAACGGGAAGCTAAATTTTAAATTATGGATCTACCTCTTATGTATATATACAATTGTATTGTATATGCATGTGTATGATGGGAAATTCTATCCGTTCAGTCAAGGTCAATTTAAGTTTTCATTAAAAATTAAAGAGAAAAATTATCACAATGATGTGGTCATAATTCAATAATGCTAATAGCAATGGTCCCATACTTACCAGGACACTAGTGCCTTGTAGGGCAATAATAAAAACAGAGAGAATGTAATGTCATGACGCATGAAATTTTGACTAATTAAAGCTAGATTTCACCAAAATCCTCAACATTACACTTTCATATGATCAAAACCATTTGCTGAAAACGTTGATATAACAGTTGACTGTGACACCAAAAATAAAAATCAAAATAAAATATAGAACAAATGAGTTATCTACGATTAGGGGTGGGCGTTCGGGCAGTTCGGATGCATATGAAATTTCGGTTTCGATTTTCAGTTTTCGGAATGACAAAATGACAATCCAAATAATTTCGGATTGGATCGGCTTTTTTAAGTTCGGTTTTGGATTAATTGGTTTGGTTATTTTGAATTTTCGATTTTGAGCTTATAACTTAAGATATTTCTTCTTTTTACAAAAATAAATATCCAAATGAAGTACTCATGTTAAACTGTGTGAAAAGTTCTTCATTTTCACCGCAATGATCCAAACGAAATATTAAAGCAATGAAATTATTATATAAATTTTTTTTAAAAAAATAGAGACGTTAATACGACAGATAAGAAGAAATAGTAAAACCATATCCAAATAGAAAGTATTCTCATAATAACTTAGTAATTAATATTGAATATACATGATAGTATCTAATGCGTGAGGTATTGAACTTATTACTATTGACATATGGATAATGGACAAAATATAAAGTATAAGAATTTCGGATTCTTGGATATATTAACATTCGAAGTACCAAATCCAGTATCTAATCCGAAATCCAAAATTTTAAAAATTAAACCCAAAATCCAGTTCGTAATCCGAAAATCCAAACCAAGTATCCAAGAAATTCGGATTTCAGTTTGGATTTCGGGTTTGCCCAAAGCATGCCCACCCCTATCTACAATACTATTTGAGTGAGAGCATCACTCAATAACACTGTTACCTTAGGTGCAATTTTTTTTGGGAAATGACACTATATAGCCGCTTTCAAAATAATAGACGAAAAACACACACACAAAAGCGCACATATATATATATATATATATATATATATATATATATATATATATATATATATATATATATA
>MU760530.1:94161-108461 GCA_026770625.1 Nicotiana glauca
ATATATAAAATATATATATATATATATATATATATATATATATATATATATATATATATATATATATATATATATATATATATATATATATACAAAAAAATCATATATATTTTATATACATTTTCGGTTATCGAATAAAAATAGCTAAAAGTAAAAAAGCCCATTTTTTTCTTAAGAAGAACATAGTATATGGGATTTCGGAACCTACCGGCCCATTAATTCACTTGCGCTTTCTATTAAAGATTATTTAATTTACGGTTTCGAATCCGAGAACTCTCGTTAATGATTAAAGAATACGATTAATAAATTAATTGTATCTATCGTTTATATCAGACCAATAAATGTATGATATATCTGAACATATTTACTTCTTTCACTAAACCACGATTAATAAATTTCACCTATAAGAAAAGTAAAAAAATGAGAACAGCCAAATTACCTGTACTCCAACAAGGCCATAACACCCATAAAAGCTCAAAAAATCTCCCCAAATTCCTCCCTTATTTTATGTTTCCGTTTCTATTTCCAGCCGACTACTCGCATTGTGCCACGATCCCCTTAGCCTGTTGCAGAGTATCTCCACAAAACCAGGGTCACGCTCTTCACATAGGCCATAGTTCTAATCTGAACCGTTCACGTTACACCTTTCGCTACGTGTCACAATCTTAAAGCCCTTAACTTTACCCTACGCCTTAATACCTTCACTTGAGCAAAAACCCCGTAATTTTTACAATAATCCGTGCACATAATTTCCGACGTGGAATTTAATATCCTAGTCAGCAACCCACCCCACCCTTGTTGTTCTTCACCTCACTTCCCTCTATATAAACACCTCAAATCTCATCTATCATTTTAACTTAAACTTCACAAAAAACAAAATCTGAGCGAAAAACAAAAGTAAAAAAGAAAGAGAAAATGAAAAGTCATTCATTTTTCTCCTTCACATAGTTTCCCCTTTCCCGGCGATAACGACCTCTCGTCGGAAAATGAATATTCCGACGACATATTCCTTACTTCACAAATGTAATGCTCGTGTTTCTGTTCATTATAGTCACGTTTTCCATGAAAATTCCTTGACCTAACGATACACTCATTCTTTTCTTTTCCTCAACTCTGAATCCAAATTTCGGCCAATTTTCCTTTTTTATTTAAAGTAAAAGTATGTATGACTGCTTTGATTGATTCGATGAGATTATCTTTGATATTTGTGACGGTGATGATGTTGATCGGATGATGTCCAATTGTGTAAAACTGTAAACTTTGGTGCAATTTTTGGTAAAGGAAGAGGAGTAGGTGAATATTATGATGAAGCATTGATTTAGGTGAAATTTGTTTTTAATTTTTCTTGTATTGGTGAGCTTTTCCTTTTTCTTCGTGTATTTGTGCGATAAAGTGAAGTTGTCTGTAAGGATTTTGGGCTGCTTTTAGTTGAGTGGTTTCAGATGCAGAATTTTGATTTTTAATTTTGACATCATCACGCAAAGCGAGTAGGTTTTAAAAAGCTCTGAAAATTGAGCAGAACTGACAGAGAGTATAATTAGGCTGTACACAGAGAGAGGGACTGTGTGTACTATTAACTGAGGATGCCTCCGATGAAAATTCAGCCGATCGATTCTCCGACATACAGAGAATCGGTCCAAAACGATACAGCAAAGCCTTGGGTGAAATCGCGACTCAAAAGGTTCTTCGATCGACCGTTCCCTAGCGTCTTACGGATTTCGTCGGCAGCAGAGAAGCCGAATGCCGCCGGCGCCGGAAATGAATTGCCTTGTGGAAAAGATGGAGGAGCATTTACTGAGTTCGAGCCTAGTTCAGTTTGTTTAGCTAAGATGGTTGTGAATTTCATCGAGGAGAACAATGAAAAGCCATCGGCTGCTAAATGTGGAAGGAATCGTTGCAATTGTTTCAACGGCAACACCAATGATAGCTCCGATGACGAGTTTGACGGTTTCGCTGACTCAGTTACAAACTCCTCTTTTGGTGATTCTTCTGATACTCTCAAGGTAAGAAAAATATCACTATAAGAATCAAGTATTTCTCTTTATGTCGATTCGTTGTTTCGAATTTATCTGATTATTCCTTTTGTCGCGATATTTCAGAGCTTAATTCCGTGTGCAAGTGTTGTTGAAAGAAATCTGTTAGCTGATACCTCCAATATTGTCGACAAAAACAAAGCTTGTAAGCGTAAAGACGATTTAAGAAAAATTGTGACCGATGAACTCTCGAAACTTGGCTACAATGCTTCCATCTGCAAATCCAAATGGGAAAAGACTTCTTCTATACCTGCAGGTATATAATTTATTTATCTTCCTTTTGTTTGTGCTTTATTTATGTGTCAAATTCTTGTCAATTTTGTACTGAATTATTTTCTTTTGAAAATTGTTCAGGTGAATATGAGTACATTGATGTGATGGTGGAAGCGGAAAGAGTGTTGATTGATGTAGATTTCCGATCGGAGTTTGAGATTGCCCGATCGACGGGGAGTTACAAGGCGGTTCTTCAATCGCTGCCGTTCATCTTCGTCGGAAAATCCGATCGGCTTCTGCAAATAGTATCGATCGTCTCGGAAGCGGCTCGGTTGAGTTTGAAGAAGAAAGGCATGCACATCGCTCCGTGGCGTAAAGCCGAGTACATAAAATCCAAATGGCTTAGTCCTCACACTCGAACAAATGATACCGCCGAGAAAACAGCAACCGGCACCGACGCCGTAGCTGAAGCAGAAGCCGGAGCAGAGAGTGATGTCAAGGAGAAGGAGGAGTTAGCTGAAGCTGCTGAGAGTAAAGAAATATCTGATTCTGAATTTGGAGAATTGGAGCTGATTTTTGGTGAGAAAATGCTGTCGTCCGCGTCTTTCGAGTCCAATAGCAACGAGAACAAATCGTCAACGTTGCTAACATCGCCGTCGCCGGTGAAGTTTTCCGGCAGCGAGGAAGAGAAGCCTGTAATGCCGGCAATGATGACGTGGCAACCTCCGGCATTGAAGCCCAAGAGTTGCGACAGAGGAAACAAGATCGTCCTCACCGGATTGGCTTCCCTTCTCAGGGAAAAACCCTAAATCAAAGTTTTGTTTACTTTTTTTTTCTGAAAATTTTCTAACTTTTGTCTAAAAAATTTCTAGTACGTACAAATTATAAATATATAAAAATATATAGAACGATTGGCGTTTCAGATTTTATGATCGGAAACCCTTTTTTTCAATTTTTCCGTTCTCCGTTATAATTCGTTTTTTTTTTTTTTTTGCAAGGCCCTGTAATAAGAATCTAGAACTATCCTTCTTGTAATAATTTTCCAAAGCATTAAAAAGTTGCAAAAAAGGGAGAACAAATCATTACGCATATATATTGCCATTTCACTTCTTTTATTATTATTGATAGTACTAGGCATTTTGCATTTTTTCTAATGGTAATTTATTACAAAAGCAACAATAACGATAGATAGGGATAAAGTTTACATATATATTATTTTTTTATATTTCATTTATGAGATTAAATTGGATTTGTTATTATAATTTTATACTCCTCTAACACTTCACTCTTTTGTCTTGGGTAAATTTTTTCGTAATTCTGATATAGCCTGCAAGATGCATATCCAAATGTTTCCTAACGAGGGAACAAATGTATATTTTCGGCCTTTTTTTTAATTTCATATTTATTCATTTGAGAAAAATAATTTTAGGGGTATGGAGAAGAATACATAGGAAGAAGAGAATGCAGGGTGTGGGAGGGATGACGGCAGTAACTCGTGCCATCTTGAACGCCGTGAAGAAGAGGCAAAGCGGTAAGGGGGAGGCGTCATTAGAATAACGTGATATTCTCTTTTCTGTATGTGTTGTCAAATTGAGTAACTTTTTCTTTTTTCCCCCTTTTAAAATCTTTTTGAAGTGTTCAATCGTTTGTTTTTTGAATTTCTAGGTCTAATATATACAAATACGACCAATTCCAAGGTACGTATCGGTTTTAAACTTAGGCTCGCATAAATTATCTTTTGGGATAGGTCGCATCGAATTTTGAAAACACGCGTATCATATGATTATATTGTATAAAGCTCTTTCTTTTTCTTTTTTATTCCTATATGAGATTCACTTAAAAGTGACGTGTACACTTCTTATTCAGAAGTTTGCCAGGTTAGAAATTCGACATACCTGTTTAAACCGCCCTCATCAACCCGCCTTTCATCATGGGCGTCTCAATAAGTTATCTGGTGTGACTGATTGGATGAGACTTCTTCAATTTCAATCATAAGTTTGTCTTGAATCAAGCACGAGAATAAAGAAAGTTTTATTAAAAAATATTTTCCCTTTATACATAATACAAATCTAAATTAGTCGGGTAGTTTTTCTTAGATAATGTGAATCTCAATTAGTTGAATTAGTGAATTAATATTAATGATTGTGAAACAAAAAAGTAAATGATTGAAAAATTAATAGCTCTACTAAGAAGTTTTTTCAATTAAAATAAGATCAATTGAGAAAGATAGGTAAATGATGAGGTATTAACATATTGCTGTGCTGATTTCTTTTCACATGTGAAAAGAAAAGAAAATCTTGAACTTACTCGTTACTCTACCTCGGCCTGTATTTTCTTTTTTTAATTTTACTCGATTATTTTTATAATTAGCATATTCTTTAATAGTATGTGATCGATTATGTTATGTGGGTGAACAAACTTGACCTTCTTTTAACTGTGAGCTTTTTAGAAAGAGAAAGTGAAAGTTACAAAAATTAGTGAGCTTTAACACGTGGTTCAAATATATTGGGAATGGTAAAAATTAGGGACGAGGGAAGTAGGAGCGGTTGATTTCAAGGTTCCAACTCCCAAGCAAAGAATACTTTCTTGGATTTACACTCTATTGACTATTTGTTGGGTTTTACCTCCTACACAGTTGCGTTAATTAATTTTCAATTACCTGGTAACCTTTTAAGAATATATTTATTTTTATGATCTACTATAAATTATTATTTTAATTATTTGGTCATTTTCACAGAACATTGATAAAAAATAAAAATAACACATGAGATCCCTAAATAAATACAGTCAAGCCTCTCTATAACAGTTCTGAATATTTTTTGACGCTATAGCAAAGTGTTGTTATAGAGAATCTATATATATATATATATTAATGCAAGAAACATACCATATATAATTTACATTATGGATAAGCCAAGTGGCAAGCTAATACATGTCAATAGTATATGGTAACTTTATTCTATATTTGACTATTTTAGTTAAATACAATATATATATATATATATATATATATTTATTTATTTATTTATACGGATTTAGAATTAAAAGATAATTTTAAATTTATAGATAAAGTTCTAAAATTTGAATTAAAATTAAAAATATAAATTATCTTTTTTTATCATGTTATCATACTTAATTCGGTTAATGATCATATGCAATCATGTTAGAAACTTTTATTATTTTTTTAATTATTTAAATACTACTTCGCCTCTAAAAAAAAACTACTCCATATACGTATAAAACTCTTTCACATTTAAAATCCTATAAGTATAGTTCTTTGAAACAATGTAGCTACATTTGAATACAATAAAATTCTTTTAAATAAATGTAATATATAAGGTACACGTTTATCTTTATGTAAATAACAAAAAAGAGTTTACAAAATCAAAAAAAAGTTTACTTACATATATAATAAAGTAAACATACATGCTGAAGAAAGAAACATCACAAAATCAGTCAATATAAAAAATAAAAAAATAAAAAAAAATTGTTTTTTTTTTCTTCTTGAAGAATATTTGTTTAAAGAGTTAATTTGCATAAATAGACATCAAACAAATAACAAAACTTTGTCTATCCAATTGCTATCATTAATTTCAATTTAGCACATTCAAGGAATTGAATGGTATAAGTTGATTCCCCTTCATGTAGTTGTAGGCAAGCTAATATTGCAAGGGTATAATATTTTTTCGTTGAAGGATATTAGTTTTGAATAATTAGATTATGTGAAAGGTTTTTCTCTTCAAACTCAACAAGAGATAGATTGGTTTCTAATTGATAGTTTCTATAGCGACTTTTAAGTGTAACAAAGAGTATATATAAAGAAAAAATTGGTATGACGTCAATTTTTTTTTTTGAATGTAAGTAAATTATTTCGAAAAAACTCTTTACTTTTTTTTTAATTCAAAGATAATAAAAAGATAAGATATTTTTGAATAGTAGTAGAGAGTTTTAAAATTTTTATAATAGAAGTCATATCATGGATAAACTAAAAAAGTCAAAATCTTGTGGAATATTTACATAATATCCGGCTATATATATTGTTTACTTTTTATAGCTAATATAAATAGATGATATACCGACAACACACGATTATACACATATTATATATGGAGTATATATAAATTAGACATCATTCAATTTTTTAATTTAAGTGGTCGAGTGAGCACCTATTTAGGCTGATTAGATAAAGCCAAAAGAAAAATATGAAATAATTTCAACCAAAGACTAAAAATATAATTGAAGTTCATATGTAGATAAATTTTATTAAAAGTCATCCTTTTATAGTGAAATAAATTAATCTTTTGTAACAAAAGAAATATTGACATAAAAAATAAGATAAAAGAAAATAAATATTGAAAAAAATGTTAGAAAAATCTAAAAGCAAGAAATAAAAGATGACAAAATTTCTTCTTATGTTTCATCTTTGTTGAGTATAAAAAATTTGAAAGTTAATCTCATCGATTTCAAATATTATTTTTTCAACTCAAATACATAGATTATAAGATAAGGATATCTTAGAATATATTTTTTTTAATTTATAACATGCGTCGTTTTTAAAGAATCACTATTACTAACAAACCGATATGATATTCGAATTTTATTGGAATGTAATTTGAGTAGTTTGTATTGATGTTAAGCCAAGTATGGTGTCGAAAAATAAACTACTTGACAATTTAAGACAATATATGCAATATTTTATAATAATAATCAATTAATTTAACATTTAATGATTCAAAGAGCACATTTTTGGTATATATATAGGGTATTAAAAATTCAAATTATGCGGTTAGAGATATCGATAAACTTAAAGTTGAGTCATACTGAAATAAATCCGATGAAAGAATCATTTAAATTTTTAGATAGCCGATAAAAGTAAATTTTAAATTAAGGATAATATATTCACTTGCATTATTATAAATATGATAATAATAATAATAATAATAATAATTATTATTATTATTATTATTATTATTATATATTTATATAAAGTTTTAGAAATTGAATTTCAAAATATAAATATTTTTTGAAAGATAAAATCATACCAAATAAGAGTTCAAGTCGTAGTATAAGAGTCATGTCGTAATCAAAGAATCATTTATATCGCGACCTTTGTACTTTGTCATAAATATGAATTATTATTTCACTTTGTGGCTATTTTTAGGCTCCGATGACACCTATGAGAATAGTACAAAAAAAATTATTACTACGAGAATTGAGAAAATGGTTGTCTTTGTGCTTCTTAATTAATATATGATGATTATCTACAATTATTTAGAAGGTTTAAATGTTAAGGTTATTTACATATAATTCAAATAACTTAGATGTTTAATATGGTTAATGTCAAATATCAAAATGGAGTAAAAAAATTCACTAGCTAAAGAATTTTTTATATTTTTAGATAGCCAACTAAAATAAATTTTAAATTAAGAATGATATTTTCAATTACATTATTATAAAAATAATTATTTTTGAAAAATAATATTTTAGAAACTGAGATTTTAAGAAAGAAATATTTTTTTAAGAGATATCAACACACCAAATAAGAGTTCAAGTAGTAGTAAAAGAGTTAAGTCTTATCCTTCATTGTCTCAACATTTAATTGTTTTGACATAAATATGAGTTATTATTTTGCTTCTTGACTATTTTTAGGATCACATCACGCCGGCAAGAATGGTATAAAAAAATAAATAGAAGAAATGATTAATTTTTTTCATGTAGTTAATATCCAATGATTATCTATATTTACTGCGAAAGTGAAAATTTTAAGATTATTTATATACAATCCAAATAACTTAAATATTTGACATGATTAGTATCCGCGCATTCGCGCGAGTACTAATACTAGTAATAACATAATATGAAGATTGGTTCCAGAAAAACTTGACTTTCATAATTAAGTGTTATTATATAAGGATGTTATTATAGAAAGGTCTACCATAATTTTTTTTAAAGAATTATTTTCTTTTATTTAAACTTTTAATGGGTCAATGCAAAAACTTAAATAGAGTAGGTCAACAAATTGAGATGGAAATTTATGATTGTCTACGTGGCAATATTGGAGCCAAACAACAGAAAAGATGGCAAATACAAAAGTTTTTTTTTTTTTTTTTTTGGGTTTCCAAATATTAGAGTTTTAAGTATACAGATTATATTTATTTGACCAGAATTTATGTTTTACAAGCAGAAAGAGGACAATATTTTTCTAGAAATTGGTAACTTGCAGAAATGGTAAATAGTTGTCCAATTTTGCTTTTTCTTCTTTCAAACGCAGAGGCTTCAAAAGGTTTTCATAAATTGAATTGACAAGTATAAATATCAACGATATATAGAACTAACTCACGTCTCTTTTAATTTTCAACAATAAATAATTACTGGATTTAGAGGCTGATTCAGGGATGCACCGTTTTTATAGGTATAGATTCATAACTCTATTACATCCCATCTATCTAATGAGTTCAAAATTGTTATTTTTATAAATTTGATAATTTATTCGGCAAAAATACAAGGTATGGAAAAAATATATAGGTTCAGATGAACCTATAACCTTGTATACAGGTGAAACCGAGCCCATGGGACGCTTCGATTTCTAAAGAAGTAAACAGAGCAAGAAACATGAAGGCAAAGAGCCCCTCGATCCGGGGTTCGGGCAAAACACATGCCCTTGGGGGTATCGGGGCCACGACCCCAGGTCCGGTTAGAACCCCAAAGGCCTCGGAGAGCATTACCAGATGATCGAGCATGACCGACAAAAAGATCGTGATGGTTGTGACCAACGGGGTATCACGGTGTAAATCTCGACACGTATCGACTGAGAACCGATGATTAATTAAACATAAGTTTGTACCTTTTATGGAATTATACTTAGGGTAAAACTCCCCTACTATATAAAGGGGGATCTGAATATTCATTAGACTTACTGTAACAACACGCATATCAAGGCAATATACTCTTATTTACTCTGTAATTCAAAGTTTTTATTTTTGTTCATCAGTGTTTCGTTATTTTGAGTCCGAGATCGAGGCTAGACATTCTATTAAGGTTGTTGCTGAGTCCGAAATCAACCCCCTTAAGTGGTTTGATAATCTATAACGTCTTTTTATCTGTTTAAGCTAACACAATTTATCATTTATTGAATTAATCCGCATATCCTTAAAATCACGTATAAATTTAATTGTTATCCGTTTTGTAAGGTAAACAAACCTCTACACTGGATACGCCTTTTGTCGGGCTATTTTCTTGAGATGGTGGCGAACACGGGAATTTCATTAGGGAATTTATTTGAACACTTGAATAAATGTGGCTCTCCTTGGACGCAAATTCAAAAATATCACTAACCAAGACTTTAATGTAAAAATTATTTTATTGTAAGCACATTAACAAAGTTTTAAGTTTTTAACACATAGGCTAGGCACCAAAATAATAATTAAAAAAAAAGGAAAATGATGGGATTATAACTTTTGGGCATATTCCATGAATATGTTTTTTTTATGAAATCATCAGTAAAGATTAATTTGGTTCTTATTGATCCCAGCTTGGAGGCACTGACAATCTATCTTTCTTCTTTTTTTCCAGATTAATCCATAATTATAGTAATAATCACAGATTAAACTCTTATTCTCTGACACCAATTGTGTTAAACCACGTTGGTCAATCAGAGGTCTTTTTATCTGATTAACCCACTTTAAATAATAAAATAACAAATGGCCTCTGCCACAGACCTAATGTGCTGTCATATTTGGTCACAATAATTATAATAATTAAGTACTACTGTATATAAGTAATTCATCATGTTATTTCATCTTTAAATATTTTAAAGTAATACTAATATTTCTTTAAAGATTTATTTATTATATCTACACAATGATTGTTGTGGGGGCATTTGGCAATCCATTGTGTAGTGTATATCCTATATTTTAACCTTATTTTATTTGCATAAAATAATAAAGGCGGGGTCCAGTTAACAGTTAGAAAACTCTGAGAACTAAAATTAGATGAAAGGAGAAGTCTGTGGGGTCACTTTTTATTTTTATTAGTTATAGTAATTATTTTATGTATGTTTTTATGAGTGGCAGTGGGGTCCATATATCTGTACAAAGCAAAATCGGAAAAAGCTATTGCCCAAAGCTTTGACAATAATAATAGCTTTATGAAAGCAACCCTCCACCTACTCTCCTTTACTACTTTTTATTTTTTATTTTTTATTTTTTTTACTTTTTCTCTCTTTTCCTCAAATGTGGTATTGGAATTGAGATTTTCAAGTTTGTCTATTGTAAAATTTGTGTTTTCACAGACCTTAGAAGAGGATGAAATGAACTTTTTTGCCAAAAACCACAAGAAAAAGAAATCATTGAACATATTTAGCTTTTGAAAATTTCAGTCCTCCATTTATCCCACCCTTTTTTTTCTTTCTATTTTTATTATAACAAAAGGGTGCGAAGGTTGAGAATTAAGGTCGAAGGTAAGTAGGTAATCGAACGTATTACTTTTTTATATCAGTAGTTTTAGGACCCATTTGCCCATAAGAAATTTTTCACTTTTTTCCGCAAATTTTTTATTTTATTCTGAATTGGTGTTTGACCATGAAAATTTTAAATTTCACTTAAGATGAGTTTCGAAATTTTTTTAAAACTTGAAAAACTCCAAAAAACTGTTTTTCAAAATTTTTTCACTTCAAATCACTCATAAAAATTCAAAAATAGGCCAAATTGTGTTCATGTCCAAACACTAACTCTAATTTTACAATACCATTTTCACTTGACTTTTGTTTGTTTTTACCTTTTTCAGAATTACACAATTCTTATGTCCAAACGCCACTTAGTATTATTTTCGTATTTTTTTTTAATTTAATTTTCATACGACCAGTTATTTCTTTTGCTTTGGTTACCTTATTGTCTTTCCGTTGTTACTACTTCTTTTTTCATAGCTTCTCCGTTACTATATTTTTTTTAATATTAATTTGACTGTTTTTATTTCTGAAGCCAAGGTCTACCGGAAATAGCCTCTCTATCTTTACAAAGGTAGAGGTAAGACATGCATATACACTACTTTTTTCAGATCTCACTTATAAAATTATACTGAATTTGTTACTGTGATGAATTTCCTTTGTCATTGAACTTATTACAAAGAATTTGTGGAAATTCCCGTTTAGTTTTTCATTTTCCCTTGTTTTCCTCGTGGTCTTTTGAACTCTTAAGTGAATAGGAAAGACTTACTCATACATGATGTTCACACTAAGCAATTTAATATGACATGTTTTTTTTCTGATTTTTACCGGGTGTCCGAGTCTCTAAGAGACCTGACTAATCTCGGGGGTGCACAGGCCATCGGCAAGGAGTTTTTTGCAAGTGCATCATAGTTAATTCAGATTTTTACCCAGTCCGATGGTCCTCAGAAATTATTTGCACCCAGTTGGTTTCGAACTTGAGTACTTGAAAGGGAGCAAATTCCAAAGCTCAAGTCTATTGCCACCCGACCAACCCCGAGAGTTATATGACATGTTTTCTAATGTATATTTCACTTCCATATCTTAACCATGTACATCAATGTGGTTCGATGGTAACACATGTTCTGACTAAAATTTTCTGAGAGATTTATTGTGTGTTAAATATTGAATTTTGACTTGGTATTTATAATAACTACTACTTATATTAAATTTTCAAATCAATTAATTGGTGCATTTGTTTATCTGAGGTGAAATGTCAAGCGCAATATCCCAAATAATAGAGACCATGATAAGCCGTGTTTATTTATTTATTTATTTTAAAAACAATCATATTAAGTAAAAAGTAAGGAAGCCTTGGAACAACAGTAAAGTTGTCTCTGACTAACTTATAGGTCACGAGTTCAAGCCGTGGAACCAACCACTGATACTTGCATGTAGGGGTGTTCATGGTTCGGTTTAGATCGGCTTTTCCCTAAAAAAAAACCAAACCAAGTAAGTCGATTAAGTCAGTTTTTTCTCATTTCGGTTTATGTCGGTTTTGCAGTTTTTTCAGTTATTTGTCGATTTTTTCGTTAATATAAGACATACGCTACCAAACACATTTCAGCGACCACATTTTCAATGTAACACTATCAAATTCATTGCCCTTTGAGAAATCTATTATTTACCAAGATATATTGATGATAATTGAATCAAATAGTTATGAATAATTTAAGGACTCAGTTAAAAATATATTATTTTTAACATGAAATAGATTCTTACACTTAACAAAAGAAAACTACCAATTAAACTAGAATGTAAATGTAAAGAAATGTACTAAAAGTGCAAACGATAAATATTTACTATAAAAATTTTAAAACTTTGTATAAAAGTATACATACATATAGGTGTAATAATAAATTTAAAATAGCTACTCCTATATTGGGTTTGGTTCGATTTTTTAATTAAAACCAAAACCAAACCAAATTTGATCATTTTTTAAATTTCAAAACCAAAACCAAACCAAACCAAACCAAAGCGAAAAGTATCGATTTTTTTGGTCGATTTGGTTTGGTTTACAGTTTGGTTTGGGTTTTCGGATTTTTATGTACACCCCTACTTGCATCAGGGTAGGCTGCCTACATCGCACTCTTAGGGTGCGGCCCTACTCCAGACGCTATGTGAACGCGGAATATTTTGTGTACCGAGTTGCCATTTATGACCATACTAAGAAAATAGTGATATGAGAAAATAAAATTGAAGGCCTGAGTTAATAATAGTAATTATCTCTACCTAAGTAGGGGTAAAAACCGATCCGAAATCGAAAACCGAACCGAAGTTTAATGGCTTACTGGTAACGGCTTAACGGACGAAAAACGAATTGAATTTTTTTTATTAACGGATTATTCAATTTTCTTAATGGATAATCCGTTAACCCGTTAAATATATATATATATATATATATATATATATATATATATATAAACTTAATTTTTATTTATACATATTAAATATAAAAAAACTAAAACCCTTACTTGAATAACAAAAACAAACCCGTCTCTCTCTGTTCTGCCTCTAAAGTCTAACCCATTCCTAATTCCTAATTCCAGACAAAATCATAGAAACCCTAACGCCTAAACTAGCAGCCACCGCCCACCGGCCAACCGTCCTCGTTGTCGGCGACTTTCACCGGGCACCGGTCTCCCTCTCGCCGTCTCGTCTCTCCCTCTAGCGAGTCGCGACTTCTTATCTTCTTAAGTTCTTATCCAGGAACTCTGACTTATGATTCTCATCAAAATCAACATTATCAGAAGTTTGCTAGTCATTTTTTTCTTTTCAATTTACAATTTTTTCTCACTATTTTTTGTTAATTTGCCCATTTTGTTAAACGGATATGTTTACAATAGGAAGAAGACAGTAGTAATTTATCTTGGGGTTTAGTAGGGGGTTGACGAGAAAATGGTGATGATAAAGATTTAGAGATGTTGAAAGTTGAGGTCAATGGAAAAAAAGAAGCTATTGAATCTGGTATTAAATCCCAGGTGGAAAGAAGAACTAACCCTAGAAGGGCAAATAGAAGGGCACATAAGGCTGCAACTAGTAGTACTTCTTCACCAGATCAAAGTGGAAATTTAAAAGAAAAAAAATTTAAACGTGAAAGGATTAATGCTGAGGATTTCATCTTACCTAAAGGCTGGATGATTGAAGTTCGAGTTAGGAAAAATGGAAGTACTTCTGGACACAAAGATACAGTAATAAATACAACAACAACAACCCAGTATAATCCCATTAATGGGGTCTGTGGAGGATAATATGTACGCAAACCTTACCCCTACCCCGGGGGTCAGAGAGGCTGTTTCCAGGAGACCCTCGGCTCAAGACAGCAATAAGAGACGATAAGTTAGTACTAACAATAGACTCATACTAAAAATGACATAAAATACACAACATAACATAAAATAACTAAATTGCAGCAATAAAAGAAATATAGAAAATACGAAATAGATGAAAGGTATACTAATAACCAACAGATAGCTCCCTGTATCGGTAGCTGATCAGCTGATGGAATATATACCACAGCGGAAGCAATAACAGAATCTTATTCACGTGTAATCTAAACAACTAGCATGTAT
>MU760532.1:3363-16118 GCA_026770625.1 Nicotiana glauca
GCACCACATAGGCTTGCTTGGGTACGTACATTTGTGTTCCTTTTTTCAAATCAATTTTCTTTTCTGGTTTTGTCTTGGTGATTTTGCTCTTATTTTCCCCTTCCTCTTGCTTCGAGGCCACCTTTGGCTTTCTTTCCGCATCAGCGATAGCAATTATAGCTTTTAAGGCTGGATCAAACTCCCTATCTTTACAAATCATCCCGATTAATGGCCCGTTGTTGTGAGCGGGCAGTGGATTATTGGTCACATTTGGGACATCCTCATCCCTCAACACAATTTTCCATTGCTCTACTAAGTTCTCCACTGTTTGTTTCAGAGCCCAACAGTCATTTGTATGATGGCCTTCTGCCCCTGAATGGTATGCACACCTGACACCAGCTCTATAGGTAGGCGATGTCGGGTTTTGTCTGTTCTAAGGACCGGTTGCAGTAGACCCATTTGGACAAGTTTAGGGAATAGACTAGAGTAAGATTCACCAATTGGGGTAAAGTTTGGTTTCCTGGGTGGTTCCTGAGGATGGAAGTTATTCTGCGGAGGTCGAGGATTATAGTGGTTCTGGTGGGGAGGGTGATCTCTTGGGAATGGAGCTTGATTTCTGTTAGCATGTGGCTGCGGTCGGGCAAAGGGTTGAGTGTTCATGACCGCATATGGTTGTGAAGCATAAGCCATGTCAGGATGAGGGTATTAGTATGGAAAGGTTCTCTCAAAAAACATGGGTCTAGGATCCTGGTGTCTTCTCGCCCCTGAGGCTGCCATAACCGTTTCTTCTTTCTTATTACCTTTGGCCATTCCTCCAGACCCGCCTTGGATAGGTTGGGAGGTTGCTCTTATGGCCGACTGGCTCAAGATTCTACCCATTTTTAGCCCATTTTCTACCATTTCTCCAATTTTTATTGCCTCTGCGAAAGACTTACCCATGGCAGACAATATATTCCATCAGGCGCAGGCGCAATATCCGATTTTCTTCAACTGTAAGGGACTCAGAGGTCGGGACCCCCGAGATGGGGTTGTCTTCGGGTATGGGGATTGCAGGCAGAGTCATTTTAGATGATATCTCTGTATTTCCTTTGGATCTGGTGAAGTATCGATGCGAGGCCAGCTTACCACAAACCAACCACTGTTTCTAAAAAGCTCAACTGGAACGACAGCAACAACGGTTAGTATGAAACAAATAACAGATATGTAACCGCACATTGGAGTGTGATGCACCTATACAATTAAATGAATATCTACATGTTTGCTTCGATTGCATGCTTCATCCCGGCTTTTCCTCTTATTCCTTTTCTTTTTTCTTTCTCCTTTTGTTTTGTTTTCTCTCATTTTCTTTTCCTGCTTCTCTATTTTCATTTTCTGTTTTTTCTTTTCTTTGGCCATGATTTTCACTCAATGTCTTATTTTCTTCCTTTGTGTTTCTTTTCTCTCTTGTTTTTTTCCTTTTATTTATTTCCCTCGTATTTCTCTTTTTCTCTTTTTCTTAGGATTACGGTCGAATCTTATGTGGATTACCTACGTATCATGACCCCGTATGAATCAGACCAAGCGTAGTTCTTGCAAATAAATGCAAAAATAAGAAAATAATTTTTGGGAATTTTCAATTTTCCATTAATAACAACTGTTGTTACAAAATCTACTAGACTATTTGTTTTTCTTTGCTTGAAAAGGAAATTAGAAAAATAGACTCAGAAGCAAAAATACAGACTCGATTAACTAAGAATACATCAATGTTTCAAATCATGGGGCCCGCGGGGCATCGTTCGGCATCGCCGCGGGTCTGCATGCAAGACCCCTTTGCAACTGATCTAAATCATTCATGACCTGGTGAACAAATATCATCACTGAGGCAAAGGACGTGGTACGACCCATTAGCTCACCGGCTTGACACTTCGTGACAATATAGTGGTCAATGTTTCTGATCCTTTCCCTGATTCTGCCCTTTTCTTGGAGGAGCCGGCTTATTTGTTGGGTACAAGCCTCTAGCACATGAGAGTCCTGGAAGTGCAGGTCTTGTAGTAATTTTATATCCTTTTCCATCTCGGCAATTAACCCATAGCACTGGTCTCTCTCGGCTTGGAATTCTTTATCCCGCTGGGCAGTCTTTCTTCCATAGTATTCATTTTTCTCTTCATTTTGGCAATGGTCCCCTCGTAGTTTCTCCTCATTTGTTGCACAAATTGGGCTCTTTCTTCAATCTTCTTAGCCCACTGCGCCCGGAGCCTTGCCATGTTTCCCTCGGATTTTTCTAATTTTTTTTGGCAGTTCGAAATTTGTCTCTTTAACCCTTTGATCAACCTTTCATCAGATAGACTTCTTTCTTGGTTCCTGGCATCTATTGTCATCTGCTTAATTTGGGCTTTGAGTGCTTCGTTCTCCTGAGCTAATATCTTTTTATCATCCTCGTCGGCTGTAGCCTGTATACTCTTGTCAAATTGGAGGTCCCGGACCTGTTGCTCCAACTGTCATGTTCTCTCTCGGTACTCTTTTTCCTTTGCTTGCCAATCCCATTGAACCTGGACCCCATCGGTAAATTATTGCACGTGCGGTCTTTTAGCGGGTCTCTCTGGGATTTGAAATCTTTTGCCAAACCACGTTAGATAATTGGGATCTACCTCGCCTCTAGCTTGGTCCTGTATTATGGTTTTAAGCTCGAGGAACCAACACTCATTCCATATCTTTCGGATTCTGCCTTCAGGAAATGCGGCCTTCGGGCCTAACTCAATGACTTGCTCACTCAGGTCTTCATCATTGTGCACTATCTGGAATCTTCCAAGCTGTCGTAAAACCCGGTAAGGAGCGTAAGGTTGTATACTTCGGATACCCATCAAAAGAATATAGGGGACCTCTGTTGATGTGTATACAGCTTCAGTAGCAGGAAGCCACCCATAAGCCCATTCAACTTTATCTGCGGTCATGGATCTTAAGCATGACGACCAAGCCTCAGTACCCTCAGGGAACTCAATAACTGTCACTCGGGTCCCAAATTCTGCAATACAAATCAACCTAGTTAAACCATAGTTCATATAGCCGGTGCGGTGACAGAGGTGTTCCTGCATCCATAATTGTAAGAGCAAATTTCAACCTTGAAAGGATTTCACGCCTTCCCGACATTTAGTCAAAGCTCGGTACATTTCTGCTACGATCAGAGGAACCACTGTGCTAGTAGGTTTTTTCATGGCAACATCTAGCATCCTTACCAGGCCGAGGTCTATGTGACCATCTTCTCTCGGACAAACCACCACTCCCAGAAAGGCTACCATGAAGGCCAATCCCCGTCGGGCTTCCCATTTGTCTTTATTTTCGGCATGTGTCAAGCCGGTGTTGGGCTCCTCGAAACCTTTTGGGTTACCATATCGGTGATATAGGAAATGCAATGTACAACACCCTTCTGCCAGATGCGGGTCTTGAATATCCCGGCTGATGTTCAACAAATCCAAAAACCTATGAAGGGTTACCGGTCGTGGGGCCAGTGGGTATCTACCTCGAAGGTTCCCGTTGAGACCCGCGTATCCCTCAATCTCCTCTAATGTAGGTGTGAGTTCAAAATCTGAAAATCGGAATACGTTAAGGGTTGGGTCCCAAAATGGTATTAGTGCCTCAATGATATCCTTCCTCGGTTTAATGTTCAGTAAATTAACTAGACCGCCCAAAATCTTGACCACAATCTCTCTACTTCCTTTTCCTAGATCATGCCACCACATATGGAGTTTCAAAGGGATCTCACTCAGGACTGAGAAGGTTTCGATGTTACTTGAAGTCATCCTGCACGCTTATTTAAAAAGGAAATTTTAATGACTTATTTTGAAAACTGGCTATTTTTTGCAAAATTCATTATTTAGAAAGACAAGGACTTGGTTTTGCGAATACGGCCTTTTAGCACTTCTGGGAGGAAGATTTTAAGGTTGTGCCCGCAGACCATTTAAAATGACTTAGGGTGGCTGTTCGTGCAAAAAATGGCCTTCCGGCATCCTTTTGGGACATTCGGTTTATTTTAAGCAAGAATGGCATAACCCGACTTATTTATGATAAAAATTAAAATTTTAACATTTTTTGTCTATTTTTGCAAAAGGGAGGTTGGACCCGATGAGGGTTGCCTACGTATCTCACATCCGGTGAGAATCAAACAAGCGTAGTTCGGGCAAATTTGTAAACTAACTCTTTTTTTTTTGTATAAAATTTAGACCATTGAGCTTTAAGGCGAAAGAAAAATATTTTTTGATTTGATTTTTTTTTGATGATTTGTTTCTGAATTTTCTAAAAATGTTTTAAAAAAAGAAAGGGAATTTTTCTTCTTTTTTTTTTTACCTTGGGGATCTCAAAAGTAAAAAGAAAATATATTTTTTTGTTTGAATTTTCTTTTTTCTTCTCTTTTTTTAAGGAATAAAGAAAATATTTTTGGATTTTGGATGTAACCTCTTAATTTTCAAAAGAGAGACTTTTAAAGGAAAATATCTTTTTTTTTTTTGAGTTTAAAAGCTACTTTTACCCTTTTTTTTTGAATTTTCTAAGGAAAGATTTTTAAAGAAGGAACTAAAGGAAAATATTTTTGGATTTTTTGAAAATTGGGGTCGGAACCGATGAGGTTTGCCTACGTATCTCACATCCGGTGAGAATCAGACCCGCGTAGTTCGGGCAGACTTGCCAAAATCAAACTATTTTGACCAATAATTGTCTTTCTGTTTTTCAAATATTTTCTCTTTTTCATTTCTTTTCTTTTTATTTTTCCAAAAATCCGGCAGCATTTCGGTACTATTTGGGTATTGGGACCTTTTCAAACAAATGATTTCCCTCACTTAGTCCTAACACTTCTATTTTTCACAATTTTTCACTCATTATATACAAACTGGTCAACATGCACAGCCGAGCAAATAAATGTGCAAGTAGCACGTAAGATGCATCAAGATGGTCAATTTATTTCGGGTCACCTGTCCTAGACGGACCCAACCCCTGTGTTGATTCCCCTAAGTCAAATGCACATGACGCAAACAAATGTCCTATTAGGGATCCGGCATATGGTTGATTTATTCTAGGTTCAAAACCTGGGTATGTGTTCTAGACTATGTACCTGAGCGGATAACTCGAGTCGAGGAGGGGGCTATGTACCGGGGACCCGCGGGATCGTCCGGCTTAGTAACTTGTCAGACCTCTTTCTTATTTCAAGGTATGACACTAACAGAATAGGGAGTCTCAACCAGTAAGCACATCCCTGGAGGTGAGAAGAGAAGGGTTTTGGCACATTTTACAGTTCAAATAATATCAAAGCGGTAAAGCATTTAGCACATTTAGCAGAGAAACATGTAGGAAAATCATATAAAGCAGAACATAACAATTATTCCAAGCTCGAATTCTTAAACCCTGAACCAAAGTTCTGGGTTTTTCATCCCCAGAAGAGTCGCCAGAGCTGTCACACCTCCTTTGTTACACACATACCCCGAAGGATAGATGTATAAGGGAGTTTTTCCATTTAAAGTGACATTATTCGAAATGAGATCATTTATTTGTTTTTAGAGTCGCCACTTGGGATATGATTGGCTTTTGGTGTCCAAAGTCACCGGCTTAACTTGAATCCCATATCGAGGAAATTTTGACTTCCCAATTGGAGTCTGCGAACCAGAAATTTTGAATAAGGAATTCTGATGACCCGAGGGAAGGTGTTAGGCACCCCCGGATCCCGTGGTTCTAGCACGGTCGCTTAAATTATTATAAATGGCTAACAGTATGATTTTTTATACATGTTCAAACCTATAGTGTAATTTTAAGATTATTTACAGCTTTTAGTTAATTTTTAAGAAAGTGAACGTCGTTTAAAAATATGTTTTCAGATCACGTCACATGAAATGCACCCGGATCCTTGACACATTCTTATTCAACGTTTTTGGATTTGGATTTGGATTTGGTGGGATGACCCAAATGGGTCATCACATGATTCCTCATTCGTTCTGTGCTTCCAAGGCCTTGAAAACCTCATTTTTACTTGTCTCAATTTGCGTGCGCAGTCCGGGCACGTAGCCGGAAAGCTTTTATGTCGAAATATGTGAATTCTGTGAAAAGTTTGAAGAATTTTGATATTAATATGATTAAAGTTGATTTTGGTCAACATTTTGGGCAAACGGACCCGGACCCGAGGTTGGACGGTCGTGGAAGGTCCGTAGAAAAATAAGGGGCTGGGGCATGTGCCCGGAGTCGAATTCCGAGGTCTAGATCCCGAGGAAAGAATTTTTCTATTAAATTGTTTTTCTGAAATTATTAAGGAAAATGAAAATGGAAATTGAATAAAAGACTATGGTATCGGGCTCGTATTTTTGTTCCGACGCCCGATACAAGTCATAAAGTTGGTCGAAATCGGACGTCATTTGACGTGTTTCGGACCTAAATATCTAAAGTTGGAAGTTTATGAAGTTTGAAATGAAAGTCATGTGTTTTGAGGCTTGATTCAATGTAAATGAAGTTATTTTGGCAATTTGATCGCACGAGTAAGTCCGTAGGATGTTTTTGAGTGTTTGTGTGTTTGGTTTGGAGCCCCGAGGGCTCGGGTGAGTTTTGGATAGGCATCGGCTTGCATTTCTCATATTTTAAAAATCTGGTATTGTGGCTTCTGCATTTTTCGCAAATGCGAAGCTAGGGTTCGCATTTGCGAACGCCCAGCTATCGCAATTTCGCAGGCTGGATCGCAAATGCGAAGCGAGCCCAGGTAGGCCAAGCTTCGCAAATGCGAAGCCAGTGATCACAAATGCGACTGAAGGCCATCGCAAATGCGATGCCTCTTTCGCAAATGCGAAACCTGTCCCCCAGGCCTGGGTTCGCAAATGCAAACCAAATTATCGCAATTCCCATGCCTGCACTTTTTCGCAATTGCGAACCTTTGTTCGCAATTCCCACATCCGAGGCCCAGCAAATTTTATACTTGGTCGAATTTTCATCACTTTTCACCATTCTTTCAAAACCCTAACACCATAGACGATATTTCAAGAGCAGACTTCATCCCTAATCACTTGTAAGTTGATTTGTACTCGATTCTTTCAATGTTTAACATCATTAAACATGTTTTCCACTTGAAATCAAAGATTTTCATTGGTGCAATTAGGATTTTTGGGTAGAACCTAAGTTTTCTATAAATTGGGGAGTTGGACCTCTATTTGAGGTCCGATTTCAAAACAAATTACATATTTGAGTTCGTGGGGGAATGGGTAACCGGGTTTTGGTTCGAACCTTGGGTTTTGACCACGTGGTCCCGGGGGTGTTTTTGGAATTTTTGGGAAAAACTTGGGAAAATTATTTTTATGCATTCAAATCGATTCATATAGTGTTTATTAAAGTAATTGAACAATTTGTGATTAGATTCGAGCGAATTGGATGTGGAACCGCGAGGTAAAGCGATAGTTGCGGATTAAGTGGATTTCAAGGCTTTGAGGTAAGTGTTTGGTTTAACCCTAGCTTGAGGGAATAGGAGTTGAGTCTTGTTGCCAATTGTTATGTGATCGAGTACGATGTATAGGCATGGTGACGAGTATCTATACATTTGTGTCTAGCGTGACCGTGAGTCCTTATAATGTGATTACCATGACTTGGTTGTGAACTCCGTGTTTATTGGAGAAATTCTATATGTTGTGAATAACATGAGAACGGTAAAATAATTATTTGATTCCTAGGAGCATTGTCTCGAATTATGATACAAATATTGAAAGTATATGAAATGACTGGATTCTTTGGAGTGTTGACTCAAAAATGGTAGAGTGAATTATAAGATAAGAAAAGTAAGAAAAAGAAAGCGTTGTTGATTATTCCCTTGTCGGGACGTTTGGTTGAACTTGTTGGATTCTTTTCCCTTGCCGGGATTTTTGTCAAATGTTTGCTTATTGTTATGTCCCTTAATTGTGACTGTTGTTTGAGTAACCAGACTATTAAATGATATTGAGGAGCGGGTTGCGCGCCGTAACAATGATATTGAGGGACGGGTTGCTCTCCGCAACAATGACATTGAGGATCGGGTTGCGCACCGAAACAGTGATACCTGATAAATGGTATGGGTCGGGTTGCATGCCGCAACAGTGGTATTTATGGAGTGGGTTGCACGCTGCAACAGTAAGATTTGTGGAGCGGGATGCACGCCGCAACAGTAATTGATACCATATGTTTGTATTGAGTATTGTTTCTTGTTCATTGTGAATCTAAGTTGGTCTAGTTTGTTACTTGGGATTACTGTTGATATTGTATCCCCCCATAGCATGTCTCCCCCTCCCATGTTGTTAATTGCCTTGTATTCGATATCACGTTGTATATTATAACTGCACAGGTTTACATGGTGTCCAGTCTAGCCTTGTCACTACTTCGCCGGGGTTAGGCTAGAAACTTACCAGCACATGGGGTCGGTTGTGCTGATGCTACTCTTCTGTGCATTTTTGCACAGGTCCAGGTTTTGAGGAGCAGCAGCAGCATTAGTGTGGGAGCAGGCTTTCATTTTCACGATACTTTGGTAGCCTTGCAGGCGTCCGCAGTCCCGGCGTCTCTTCTTTATGTTCTCTTTTAGGCTGTTGCCTCATTGTTTTCGAGACGAACGACTTATATAGTTCTTTCAGACCATTGTATTTAGTATATTCTTAGTAGTTCATGAGTACTGTGACACCAAATCTTGGGTAGAGGCTATTATTGACTATTCTACGTTTGATTCGTATTTATAAATTAGACTTCCGCTATTGTTCTTATTAAATTTCAAGTTCTTTATTGATGTTATAAACTGTTGAAATAATTGTTTAGTAAGGTAAAGGTAATTGAGTTGGCTTGCTTATCTACCACGAGTAGGCGCCATCACGATCCCGATGGTTGGAAATCTGGGTCGTGACAAGTTGGTATCAGAGCACTAGGTTACATAAGTCTCACAACTCACGGACAAACTTAGTAGAGTCTGAGGGGTAGGTGCGGAGACATCTGTACTTGTTCCCCAGAGTGTATTGAGTTAGGAAAAATCTCTCATTTTTTCTTTCTTGTCGTGCGATTTGGTTTCTCAATACTGATTGAATTTATACTCTGTTCTTTCGCAGATCGCGAGAACACACACTTTCTCATCCACCGATCAGCAGTCCGAGCCCCAGGCAGCTCTCGTTAGGGGCCTAGGTAGCGGTAGAGCCTAGCCACCAGTAGCAGCACCAGTGGCGGAGCCCTAGGTGGACCTTGACGAGGAGGTTCCAGCCCCATCCCAGATAGTTTCGGTGGGCCCAAATCAGGTCCCATAGGGATTTATTGCTACCCCAGTTCTTCAGGACGCCTTGGTCCGGTTGGTTGGCCTCATGGAGAGCGTCGCCCAAGCAGGATTTCTCCCTGTAGCACCAGCCACTTCCCAGGCTGGAGGAGGGGCCCAGACTCTTGCCGCACATACTTCGGAGCAGGTAGCTCCCCAGACTCAAATTCCGCCGGTTCAGACAGCTGTCAGTTCTGCCGGGGGTAGTTGCACAGGACAGTGATAGATAGGCTATGTCTGTAGATGCCGTGTGGAGGCTGGACAGGTTCACCAAGATCTTCACTGCTACATTCAACGGAGCTTCTTCTGAGGACCCCCAGGATTTCTTATATAGCTGCCACGAGGTTCTTCGGAACATGGGCATTGTGGAGTCCAATTGAGTTGATTTTACGGCTTTTCATCTATCTGGATCCGCCAAGACTTGGTGGAGGGATTACTATTTAGCCAGACCAGCAGGATCGCCGCCTTTGACTTGGAATCAGTTTTCGGAGTTGTTCCTAGAGAAGTTCCTTCCCGTTACTCAGAGGGATGCTTACCGGAGGTAGTTTGAGCGCCTCCAGTAGGGGTCTATGATGGTCACCCAGTATGAGACCCAATTTATCGATCTGGCTCGTCATGCCCTCGTCATACTCCCCACTGATAGGGAGAGGGTGAGGAGATTCATTGATGGTTTGATTCAGCCTATTCGTCTTCAGATGGCCAGGGAGGCGGGTAGTGACATTACCTTTCAGGAGGCAGCCAATGTAGCCTGGAGGATCGAGATGGTTCTGCCACTGGGGGGTGGTCAAAGGGAAGACAAGAGACCCCGTCACTCGGGCCGATTCGGTGGTGCCTCATTTGGAGGCAGGGAGTCTTATGATAGAGGTTAGCATTCTAGACCCTTTCAGTCAGCCCTCCAGGCTATGCAGGGTGTTCCAGGTGATCGTGGTTTTCGCGGGTAGTAGTCCGATCAGCAGACACTCAGTGCACCGCCAGCTTCCATCAGTACACAACCTCTTCAGAGCTTTTGTGGAGGTCATTCGGGTCGTCAGGGCCTGTCTCATTGTACGGAGGGATGTTATGAGTGTGGTGAGTATGGTCATATCAGGAGAGCTTGCCCGAGACTGAAGGGTACACAGTCGCAGCAGCAGGGCCCTCGCCTCATGATTCAGGCACCAGGTGACCCACAGCCTGCCCAGCCAGCCAGGGGCACGGGTAGGGATCATAGAGGTGGAGGTCGATACCGTAGAGGTGGAGGCCGGACCGCCAAAGGTAGGGGTCAGCAGGTAGTCGATCGTCCCAGAGACATGGTTTAGGGAGGTGGGGCTGAGCCTCAGTTTTATGCTTTGCTAGCCAGACCAGAGGCTGAGTCGTCAGATGCCATTATTACAGGTACTATTCTGGTTTGTGATAGAGATGCGTCAGTGCTATTTGACCCTGGGTCTACATATTCATATGTGTCGTCTTATTGTGCACCCTGCCTGGCTATATCTAGTTATGCTTTGGACATACCTGTTTATGTATCTACTCTGGTGGGTGACTCCATCGTAGTCGATCGGGTGCATCGTTCCTGTGTGGTTATGTTTGAGGGTCTTGAGACCCGTGTTAATTTACTACTTTTAGATATGGTGGATTTCGACGTTATTTTGGGGATGGATTGGTTGTCCCCGTATCATGCTATCTTAGGTTGTCATGCCAAAACCGTGACCTTGGCTTTGCCAGAATTGCCCCGACTATAGTGGAAAGGGACCCCAGGTCATGCCACCCATTGTGTTATTTCATATGTTAAGGCTCGACGTATGGTCGAGAAGGGGTGTTTAGCTTATCTGGCGTATGTTCGCAACTCCAGCGCAGAGGTTCCTTCTATTGACTCTGTTCCTATTTTTCGGGAATTCCTTGAGGTCTTCCCTTCAGACCTGCCGAGTATGCCACCCGATAGGGATATTGATTTCTGTATTGATCTGGCTCCAGGCACGCAACCCATTTCTATTCTGCCGTATCGCATGGCCCCGCCAGAGTTGAAGGAGTTAAAGGACCAGTTGTAGGATTTACTAGAGAAGGGTTTTATCAGGCCGAGTGTTTCTCCTTGGGGTGCGCCGGTGTTATTCGTGAAGAAGAAAGATGGTTCGATGCGGATGTGTATTGATTATCGGCAGTTGAACAAAGTGACGATAAAGAACAAGTATCCACTGTCGATGATTGATGATCTGTTTGACCAGCTTCAGGGAGCAAAGGTGTTTTCAAAGATATACTTGAGATCTGGCTACCATCAGCTGAAGATTAGGTCATCTGATGTCCCTAAGACAGCTTTCCGCACTCGGTATGGGCACTATGAGTTTTTAGTCATGTCATTTGGGTTGACCAATGCCCCAGCATCATTTATGGAGTTGATGAACTGAGTGCTCAGGCCATATCTAGACTTATTCATGATAGTCTTTATTGATGATATTCTGGTGTACTCCCGCAGCAAGGAAGAGCACGAGCAGCACCTTAAAGTGGTTCTTCAGACTCTGAAGGATAGTCAACTATATGCTAAGTTTTCAAAGTGTGAGTTCTGGTTGAGTTCGGTTGCATTTCGGGGTCATATTGTATCAGCAGAGGGTATTCAGGTGGACCCGAAGAAGATTGAGGCAATCAAAAATTGGCCTCGACCAGCTTCAGTGACCGAGATTCAGAGTTTCTTGGGGCTAGCAGGTTATTACCGTCGGTTCGTAGAGGGATTTTCTTCTACTACAGCCCCGATGACCAGGTTGACCCAGAAGGGTTCCCAGTTCAGGTGGTCGGATGAGTGTGAGGCAAGCTTTTAGAAGCTCAAGACAGCTCTGACCACGGCACTAGTGTTGGTTTTGCCCACAGGTTCAGGGCCTTACACAGTCTATTGTGATGCTTCCCGTATTGGGCTAGGAGCAGTATTGATGCAGGATGGCAAAGTCATTGCCTATGATTTGAGGCAGTTGAATATCCACGAGAAGAATTATCCAGTTCATGATCTAGAGTTGGCAGTTGTTGTTCATGCTTTGAAGATTTGGAGGCATTATCTATATGGGGTGACGTGTGAGGTGTACATGGATCACAAGAGCCTTCAGTACCTGTTCAAGCAGAAGGAGTTGAATATGAGACAGAGGAGATGGCTAGAGTTGTTGAAAGATTATGATGTTACTATCTTATATCACCCGGGTAAGGCCAATGTGGTGGCCGATGCATTGAGTAGGAAGTCCGCCAGCATGGGTAGTCTTGCTAATATCCCGGTCATCCAGAGGCCACTTGCTTTAGATGTTCAGGCCTTGGCCAATCGATTCGTGAGATTAGATATTTCTGAGCCCAGCAGGGTATTGGCTTGCACGGTCGCTCGTTCTTCTCTATTAGAGCGTATCCATGATCGGTAGTTTGATGATCCCCATCTATGTGTCCTCAGAGACACGGTGCAGCGTGGAGGTGCCACGAAGGTGACCTTAGATGATGATGGTATGTTGAGATTGCAGGGACGAGTTTGTGTGCCCAATGTTGATGGGATTCGAGAGTTGATCTTAGCGGAGGCTCATAGTTC
>MU760532.1:17526-35473 GCA_026770625.1 Nicotiana glauca
GAGCGGGTATTGCTCTGGGTATCGCCTATGAAGGGCGTGATGAGGTTCGGAAAGAAGGTCAAGCTCAGCCCTAGGTATATTGGCCCGTTTGAGATTCTTGATCGAGTAGGAGAGGTGGCTTATAGACTCGCATTGCCACCTAGCTTATCAGTCGTGCATCTAGTTTTTCATGTGTCTATGCTTCGGAGGTATCACGTTGATCCTACCCATGTGTTAGAATTCAGCACTGTCCAGTCGGACAAGGATTTATCTTATGAGTATGAGCCAGTAGCTATTCTAGACCGGCAGGTTCATCAGTTGAGATCTATGAGTTTTCCCTCTGTTCGTGTTAAGTGGAGAGGTCAGCCCCCTGAGGCCTCAACCCGGGAGTCCGAGTCTGATATGCGGATCCATTATCCACATTTGTTCCCCGACTCAGGTACTTCTTTCTTTTGTCCGTTCGAGGACGAACGGTTGTTTTAGAGGTGGAGGATGTGACGACCTAAAGGGGTCATCACCTGATTCTGCATTCGTTCTGTTCTTCCGAGGCCTTGAAAACCTCATTTTTACTTGCCTCGATTTTGCGTGCGCAGTCAGGGCGCGTAGCCGGAAAGCTTTTATATCGAAATATGTGAATTCTGTGAAAAATTTGAAGAATTTTGATATTAATATGATTAAAGTTGACTTTGGTCAATATTTTGGGCAAACGGACCCGGACCCGAGGTTGGACGATCCTGGAAGGTCCGTAGAAAAATATGGGACTCGGGCATGTACCCGGAGTCGAATTCCGAGGTCTAGAGCCTGAGGAAAGAATTTTTCTATTAAATTGTTTTTCTGAAATTATTAAGGAAAATGGAAATGGAATTTGAATAAAAGACTATGGTATCGGGCTCGTATTTTGGTTCTGACACCCGGTACAAGTCTTAAATATGAATTAAGCGCTTTCTATAAAGTTTGGTCGAAATCGAACGTCATTTGGCGTGTTTCGGACCTAAATATCTAAAGTTGGAAGTTTATGAAGTTTGAAATGAAAATCATGTGTTTTGAGGCTTGATTCTATGTAAATGATATTATTTTGGCGATTTGATCGCACGAGTAAGTCAGTAGGATGTTTTTGAGGTTGTGCGCATGTTTGTTTTGGAGCCCCAAGGGCTCGGATGAGTTTTGGATAGGCATCGGATTGCATTTCTCATATTTTAAAAATCTGGTATTGCGGCTTCTGCAGCTTTCGCAAATGCGAAGCCAGGGTTCACATTTGCGAACGCCCAGCTATCGCAATTGCGTAGGCTGGATCGCAAATGCGAAACCAGCCCAGGTAGGCCAAGCTTCGCAAATGCGAATCCAGTGATCGCAAATGCGACTGAAGGCCATCGCAAATGCGATTCCTCTTTCGCTAATGCGAAACTTGTCCCCCAGGCCTGGGTTTGCAAATGCGAACCAAATTATTGCAATTCCCAGGCCTGCATTTTTTCGTAATTGCGAACCTTTGTTCGTAATTCCCACATCTGAGGCCCAGCAAATTATATACTTAGTCGAATTTTCATCACTTTTCACCATTCTTTCAAAACCTTAACACCATAGGCGATTTTTCAAGAGCAAACTTCATCCCAAATCACTTGCAAGTTGATTTTTACTCAATTCTTTCAATCTTTTACATCATTAAACATGTTTTCCACTTGAAATCAAGGATTTCCATGGGTGAAATTGGGATTTTGGGTAGAACCTAGGTTTTCTATAAATTGGGGAGTTGGACCTCGATTTGAGGTCCGATTTCAAAACAAATTACATATTTGAGTTCGTGGGGGAATGGGTAATCAGGTTTTGGTTCGAACCTCGGGCTTTGACCATGTGGGCCCGGGGGTGTTTTTGGAATTTTTGGGAAAAACTTGGGGAAATCATTTTTATGCATTCAAATCGATTTATATAGTGTTTATTAAAGTAATTGAACATTTTGTGATTAGATTCGAGCGAATTGGAGGTGGAACCGCGAGGTAAGGTGATAGTTGAGGATTAAGTGGATTTCAAGGCTTTGAGGTAAGTGTTTGGTTTAATCCTAGCTTGAGGGAATAGGAGTTGAGTCTTGTTGCCAATTGCTATGTAATCGAGTACGATGTATAGGCATGGTGACGAGTATCTATACATTGGTGTCTAGCATGACCGTGAGTCCTTATAATGTGATTACTATGACTTGGTTGTGCACTCCGTGTTTATTGTAGAAATTCTATATGTTGTGAATAACATGAGAACGGTAAAATAATTATTTGATTCCTGGGAACATTGGCTCGAATTGTGATACGAATATTGAAAGTATATGAAATGACTGGATTCTTTGGAGCGTTGGCTCAAAAATGGTGGAGTGAATTATAAGATAAGAAAAGTAAGAAAAAGAAAGCGTTGTTGATTATTCCCTTGCTGGGACGTTTGGTTAAACTTGTTGGGTTCTTTTCCCTTGCCGGGATTTTTTTCAAATGTTTGCATATTGTTATATCCCTTAATTGTGACTGTTGTTTGGGGAACCAGACTGTTAAATGATATTGAGGAGCGGGTTGCGCACCGCAACAATGATATTGAAGGTCGGGTTGCATGCCGCAACAATGATATTGAGGATCGGGTTGCGCGCCGCAATAGTGATACCTTATAAATGGTATGGGTCGGGTTGCACGCCGCAACAGTGAGATTTATGGAGCGGGTTGCACGCCGCAACAGTAATTGATACCATGTGTTTGTATCGAGTATTGTTTCTTGTTCATTGTGAATCTAAGTTGTTCTAGTTTGTTACTTGGGATTACTGTTGATATTGTACACCCCCATAGCATGTCTCCCCTTCCCATGTTGTTAATTGCCTTGTATTCCATATCCCGTTGTATATTTATAACTGCACAGGTTTACATGGTGTCCAGTCTAGCCTTGTCACTACTTCGCCGGGGTTAGGCTAGACACTTACCAGCATATGGGGTTGGTTGTGCTGATGCTACACTTCTGTGCATTTTTTCACAGGTCCAGGTTTTGAGGAGCAGCAGCAGCATTAGCGCGGGAGCAAGCTTTCATTTTCACGAGACTGAGGTAGCCTTGCAGGCGTCCGCAGGCCTGGCGTCTCTTCTTTATGTTCTCTTTTAGACTGTTGCCTCATTGTTTTCGAGATGGACGGCTTATATATTTCTTTCACACCATTGTATTTAGTATATTCTTAATAGTTCGTGAGTACTGTGATACCAAATCTTGGGTAGAGGCTATTATTGACTATTCCGCGTTTTGATTCGTATTAATAAATCAGACTTCCGCTATTATTCTTATTAAGTTTCATGTTCTTTATTGATGCTATAAATTGTTGAAATAATTGTTTAGTAAGGGAAAGGTAATTGAGTTGGCTTGCCTAGCTACCACGAGTAGGCACCATCACGATCCCAATGGTGGAAAATCCGGGTCGTGACATTTGGGTTACATGAAATGCACACCCATATTTAAGAAGGTAAACTTATTAAAAGCGCGACTAATGGGTTATTATCTTTGTGGGAGACCGTAAAATTCGCTAAACGGCACGCCCCGAATTCTAAGTATTTTTAGTTATGCAATTACTGAGGGCCCCGCAATTTATGGGTTTTGTTTTAGCGAGGCTCATCTCATTTTTATTTAAAGGCCAACCTAAAGCAACTATGATTTTTCTATTTATTTTTGTCTCTAAAGGGTCTAATTAACTTGCATTTATAAATTCGGGCCTCGAATTTAAGTCTGAATTCAAACAAAAGGGGGAACCCTCTTAATTTGAACCCGCCACCTAATTCGAAACTCAAATTTATATTTGCGAATTAATTCCTGTACTCCTATATAATATTTGAGGGTTTTTTGACTTATAACGATTTTTTGGGCCTTAAAGGTTTGGCCCATGAAAAGGAAGAGACTGCTTATATGAAAAACTGTGCCAATTTTGGGCTTCCTGAATTGTTTCTGCCCAGCTCACTCTCCCAGCATTTGTTAATTCAATAAATTTGTGCACACTGGCCTGTAACAGGCCCAATTAGAGCTGAAGCTACCATAGGGGAACTTAAAGTTGCAATGGTTTAACGCATTATTTTTACACTATGGCTAATTGTTTCATTACCTAAATCATCCATTAACATGAAACATTATATGAGTAATGATGACTGGCCAAATTACATCACAATAGTGACTGTCTAATACGGGTATACACACTATATTTATACTAACGAGCATGTTATCTAAGTCAAATTCATTTTTACACTTGTGCTTTCCAAACCTTATTTAATAGATTATTAATCACATATGAAAATCTGGAATGCTATCGCGTGACATATAAGCTAAACTAGTCATCCCATGAAAGCTAATGACTAATTTACAATCTAACCCAAACTAAAATCCTATGGCAGTCCAAATCAGCGTTCGACAGTCCTTTTAATTATAGAGCAAGTCTAAACATAATACTAACTTGACACTAATACATATGTGTTCAAATGAAAACAGCTTCATATTAAACCAACAATGGAAGTAAAACATATTTGTGTGGTAGAACTGCTTCAACATTTGGATTTCACAAATATTCATCTACATTGAACAAGACTTCATGCCAATAGGGATTACAAATGTACTTGGAATTGAGAAAAGTAAAAGAAAGGAATCAGCAACAGATTTGAGTCTGTAAACAGGTTCAAACAACAGCACACAGCAATACAAAGCTCAATTATACACCCAGCAGCAATATCAATGGCCCAGGACTGGTTTTAACTCTTAAATCACTTGAAAAAGCTTGAATACACCTCAAATCAACTTGAATTTAACCCAGGAACACTCAGAAGAAATCAGCAACCAGATATTGAGCTAGAAAGTTAAATCAACAAATAAAAATCTAAAATGTCCTAAGGTTTTCAATGTAACAATTTTTTTTTTGGGATTTTTTGAAAGTTTTTTTTTGTTGTTTTTTGGGTTTTTTTTGGGTAGAAATTAAGATCTAAAGTGAAGGTTTCTATAGCTATATGATTTTAGATTTGAGACTTTTGAGTGTTGAGGTTCAAATTTGAATTTTTCAGACTTGAGGAAGGGAATTTTAGGGGAAGTTGAAGCTGGAAGGGATTTGGGAATTTCAGACCTCTCAAACTAGTTAATCAAGGCACCAGGGATGCCTTTTATAGGCAAGAAATGGGGCAGAATGTTCTGGAAGTATTTTTCTATTTTCCCCCCTTTTTATTTTCAGAAATTGGTTATTGGACCCTAATCTTATGACTTGCTACCCAAGTTACTGCATTAAAAATGCATAAACTTACATTAAGGCCCCCTTCTAGAAGGCCCTAGGGTGTTCTTCTACCTATGAAATACCCATACTACCCTTGTTTAAGTTCTAAAATTACTAATCCTTAACAAGCTGGGCCATTTTCAATGCCTAAGCTACCCTTGAATGCCCCCAAAATTACTAACCCAACCACACCCCTTTACTTTAGTTGAAATCCAACTATAGTTGACTAAAGAGTGATTTATTCAGCTATATCCAACCAGGTTCAAAACTATGGGACTGAATTACCAAAACTAAATAAAACTACAAACGTAATCCCAAATCATTCTTTACCAAACCATCAATCCAACAAAATCAAAACATTAAACTAAACTATTAAACATAAATTAATACAGAATCATCTCTATTATCAGTCAGGTTAACAGCAAAAGACCTTAATAACCAACGAAATTTCAGGAATCAAAACTAAAACTCTAAAAAAATGCAGGCAGGAATAACATACTCAATCAACAGAGAATAAAATCCTAAAAAAACAAAATGAGGACAAAATTAATTCCAGATTAATTACTGAAAATTAAAATCAAGATGAAGCAAACAACACAAATAATACGAGTAAACAGAAAAATAAAGAAGAGATAACAGGAAGTACCTACAGCGGCACCAAGGATGGTGAAGAAATACTTGATTTTCAACCGGATTAGACCTTAACCTTGTGTTTTCAAGTGAAAACACAAGACTAAGGTCTACTACAGTCGAAAACCCTTACTAGCCCGCGAAATATTAAGGCATGATTCTTCAAAACAAATTCGAACAGTTGAGAAAGATAGGGTTTGATAGATTTGAAGCGTTCCACGGATTTTTGAACAAAACCAATGAGAGATATGGAGCGAGGAGGTGCAGGAGGGGACATGGTATGAATTTGGGAGCTATTGGATGGATTAGGGTTTTGGCCGGATTTTAGATTTAAAATTTGAGACAATCAGCAATGAATTGAGGGAAAGGGAATTGAGAGTTGGAAAGAGGAGGAGAAGGAGAGTATGTGGTAAAATTTTGGGGTAATTTGAGGCATCGCCGCCGACGGAGGTGATTTTCGGCCGGCCTGCGGACGGCGGCGATACGGCGGGGGGACGGTGGTCGGCGGCGGTGTTACAGAAGACGAGGAAGGGTACGAGGAGGATGGGATTTTTCTAAGGTTAATGGGATTTTTTAGGACACTTTTATTAAAAATATTAGCATTAATATCGGCCGTTGGATGAGGGTGATGGACGCTTGAGATTAACTGTAGCCAAAATGACGTCGTTTTGCTGAAGGGGGAACTGGACCGGGTAAGGGTGTGGATTTGGGCAGGTTTTGGTCCGAGTTGGTTGGGTTTCAAGGGTGTTGGGCTGGGATTTTCGTGAAAATGGCCCAAACATGGCCAGCCTTCTCATTTATTCATTTTTGTGTATTTTACTTATATTTTTTTTTTGAATTTTCTGATTTTATTGTGTTAAATAAAAGACCCAAATTAAATCTAAGATGATACCAATTAACTAATTCCTAATTTAAGAGGAAACTAAATTCAAAAAATGCAAAAATATAAAATTTAAAATTGTAAAAAGCCTATTTTTTGTTATTATTCTCTTGTTTTAGTAATATTAATTGACTAAAATATAAAATCGAATTCTAAATGCAAGTGTACTAATTTTGTACCTTTTTATGAATTTAAATGCACACAAAAATGCAGACAAGACACAAAATCATGCAATTAATTCCTAAAAATTCAAATAATAAAAGAAAAATTCTAACTCTAAAGAATTTATAGGAGTAAATTAAGCGTGGCAAAAATTACATGCTCACATTCAATGCGTACACGGTACAATTGACCATTTGGCTCGATACTTCATTTTCCTATTGAGACCTTTTTTCCTCATCTTGACCTCTTTGAGGAGGCGATCTCTCGGGGGGGGGGGGGGGGGGGGGGGGGGGGGGGGTGCCCCCTAGTATTCGAGGTTTATTGAAGAGAGATCTTGAATACTTATTAAGTTCTCCTTAGGTAGCATATAAATGTTGCCTCATTAAAAAACCTTGCCGGTAAAACCCTTCTTGGGATAAAATCCAGTTGAAGGAAAAGAGTGCAAAGCATCCTTTAGAACCTAAGGTTTTCAAGCTGGAAGGTGCTTTGATTGTTCTAACTGGACTCCTACACATAGGTTAGTGTAAAACATAAATAAAAAAGGGAGATGGTTATACCTTAGTAGTGATGCCGCTTCGAGCCTCGATATTCTTCAAATGTTCGCTCCAGGGACGCGGTATAGTCATGTGCTAATTGACTTGGGTGCAGACGAGAATGTAGCTCGTGATTGCTACTTTGAGGTTCGCTTATCCTTTGGCTCCTTCGATGCTGAAGGTGTCGATGTCGGTGCCACATCGTGCACTGCGAACATCTTTCTCGCTGCATACTGCTCCCCGTATACAGTTTTTATTCCATCCTTTGTTGGAAATTTCATCATCTGATGAAGGGTCGGCGGTACTTCTCTCATGAAGTGTATCCATGGCCTCCTGAGTAAGGCATTGTATCTTATATCTCCTTCGATGACATGAAACTTGGCATTTTGGGTTGTGCCGAGCACGTTGATCGGGAGGGTGGTTTCCCCTTTCGTTGTCTCGCTCGCCATGTTGAATCCGTTAAGGACTTGAGAAGCGGGCACGATTTGGTCGAGCAGTCCGAGCCGATACACCACCCTCGACTTGATAATATTGGCCGAGCTACCTAGATCCAAAAGTACACATTTAATTTGAAATGTATTCACAAGAAAAGAGATTACCAATGCGTCGTTATAATGCTGAGACAGGGTCTCGATGTCCTCGTCACTAAATGTGAGAGCATCCGCGAGTATGTAACCTCAAGTTCGCTTTTCCCTGGTGATGGATATTTTTGTTCGTTTGACGATGGGTTCCTGTGGGATGTCGACTCCCCCAACAATCATGTGGATGACATGTTGTGGTTCTTCTGATTTATTTTTCCTGTTCTCCTCTCTTTCCTGAAATTGATTTTTGGCTCGGTCGCTGAGGAACTCTCGGAGATTCTCTTTGTTAAGTAGTCGGGCTACTTCTTCTCGGAGATGTCTGCAATGCCGTGAAATTCGCACACCAAGTTAGGGTTTCCTTGTGATGGATCTGATAGTATGGGTCTTAGCCACCTGGTGTCTTTGATTTTACCGATGGCTGATACGATGTCTGAAACATCGACGTTAAAGTTATACTCAGATAGCCGGGGTGCCTCCGTCGGCCCTTTATGTATTTCGAATCTGGCTCCGCTTACGAGTCCTCGAGGATTCTAACCTCGATCTGTCCTTCAGTCGTTTCGGGGTACGTTGCGCCTTGGGGCGTTTCTTCGATCTGCAGTGTATGGTTGATACCTTTCCTTGTTCGGCCTTGGTTTCTTTTCCAAGAGTCGGCTGGGATATACTAAGCCCGAGGGGGCTCCTAGTTGGTCTTCCTCGACCTTAATCTTCGATTGATATTAGTTGTGGACATCCGACCAAGTTACGGTGGGATATTCAACCAAGTTCTGCTTCAGCTGCTTTGAAGCCACTGAGCTTCGTTCGTTCAAACCTTGAGTGAAGGCTTGCACTTCCCAGTCATTAGAGACTAACGGTAATTCCATTCGCCCCATTTGAAAGCGAGATACAAACTCCCGCAGCATCTCATTTTCTCTTTGTTTGATTTTGAAGACGTCAGATTTTCTTGTAGCAACCTTAATGGCACCGGCGTGCGCTTTTATGAAAGAATCTACTAGCATAGCAAATGAATCTATTGAATTTGGGGCTAGGTTGTGATACCACATCATATCCCCTTTTCAAAATGTTTCTCCGAATTTCTTTAATAAGAAGGATTCAATCCCGTCGTCCTTGGGTCATTTCCCTTTACAACACAAGTGTAAGCAGTGATGTGCTCGCTGGGGTTAAGGTTCCGTTGTACTTTGGTAGATCAGGCATTCAGAATTTCTTCGGGATGGGATTTGGAGCAGCATTTGATGGGAATGGCCTTTATGCAAATTTCTTTGAATCTACACCCTTCAGAATTGGGGGTGCGCTTGGGATTTGGTTGAACCTTGAATTATAGGTCTCCACCTTTTTGTCGTTGGCTTCTATCTTCTTTTCGCTTGATTCAATCCTCTTCATGAGGTCATCGAGCATCTTTGTGATAGCTGGGTCGGCTGCTGACCTGTTGTTTCTTGATCTTTCCAGTACTTGTTCGGCTCGAGGAGCTATTTCCGTTGCTGCTGTGCTCGGAGTTTTTTTGTGGTAGTTGAGCGATCGCCAACTGTTGTGCCTGCAACATCTCAAAGATGGCGTGAAGGCTAACCTCTCGTTCCTCCCGAACTGGGGTTTTCTGAGCTTCTTGTTGGTTTTCTTGGCGTATACTCCTATCAATGTGAAAGCTTATATCTACTTGTTGGGCATTGCACGAGACCACGTCCACAGGAATTGGTTCTGGTGCGTCTTCAAGGTTTCGCGGTGGTACACCGATGCCTGAAATAGCTACACCATTTTCTCCATGGTCCTCAGGACCTTTGTTCTTATGTGCATTCACTGAGTTAGACATTTTGACCTGAAATCAAGGATTATTGGACAATAAATAGTGTGAAAGATAACTTGCGTGATGTAGTAAACCAGCAAGAAAACAATCACTATTACTTTTAGCCATATGATGGGCACCAAATTATTTAGCTTGAAAATGGTAATTACAATTAGATTTGATTTTGTGGTTCTAAAAATACCTAATTTATTTTTATGTTAGTTGTTAGGCAATAGATGCTAAGTATGATGCTAGAAAATAAGATAAGAGTAAGAGGCAATGTGGTTATTCAAACCGAACGGTTGCGAGTCTGGGTCTCGGACCGGCCTAAGTGGGGCCTCGAGGTTGATCTAGACGGGCTTATCTGGGAATGATCGATAAGGACTAACAGTTATAGAGCTTTGGTGAGGTCTCTTTATGATCAATGATGAGTAATAGATGAAGAACAATCAATAAAATGCAATAAATGTAAGCAATGCAATAAATATAAGCAATAAAACCAAGGGAGAATATGTTTAAGTTAGAGAACAGAGAATGTTCTTATTCATGTATTCAATATCATTTCTGCGAGAAATAACAAGGGTCCCCTTTATATAGGAGGGGGAGTCCCAACATGGTACATGTATAATTATTACAAAGAGACGTAGCTAGTACAACTATTTAATGGTCTGGTACAGACTAGTACTATTCTTGCAGGTGTTGCCAGCTTTGTCCAAGTGCCTTGGGAACTTCTCGCTTGTCTATGATAGCCACCGATTTACGCTGCCCCGAGGTCAAGCATAAAGAACCCTCGGGGTTGAAACTCGAATTGTGCCTCGAGGTTTCTAGAGGCAGGCTGAGGAATGTCATAACGATCATAAAATCAGGCTCTCCAATTTTAGCCGTATACATCACCCACTCACAACTAACACCAATATGCACACACACCACAAGCTAAAACTCAAGAAGCATAGAACAAAAATGACTGAATATGTAAAGAGAACACATAAGAGAACTAATAAACAAACCCAACAGGCACAACTCTCTATCAGTACTAACCTACAAAACAATATAATAAGAAAAGAATTAAAGCATATGAACAAATCACAAAGATCTCATACTGATATAACTTCCACCGCGGTACACAGCCCCGTTCAAACACATGAAATCACGAGGTCCCACCCTCAACTCTGAATCACAAGTAGGGTATACATCAACTAGCTGGAACCTCTCGCTAGATCAATTCTGAGGTCCTTACACCTTATAAATCTAAATTTCCCTTCCTCGGATGCTGATGCGCTGACCATGGGTCGAACTGGAACCACAGGTTGATACCTGGAACCTGATCAACAGGAACACGTTGCTCTGGAGTGTGGGCGGCGGGAGTCTAAGTCCCTCCCCTGGTCTGTGAAGTAGATGGTGCAACCAAAATCAACCCCGCGTGAGACAATGTACCAAACATGCTCAAGAACCGTGCTAAAGTCTCCTGATGCCCCGGGGTAACAACAGACGCCTCTGGTACCTATCCCCCAACTGGAGCTACTGGCGGCTCCTCAACTGCTGCTCTGGCATGTGCTCTAGCTATGAAACATCTTCCTCGTTGGCCTCTACCTCTTCCTCTGGCGACACCTGCTTTTGGAGCAGCACCATCGATAACTGCAGCTTGTGACCTCTCTATCGGTGAGAGAATGAAATGATAAAAAATTCAAACATCCAAGATCAACTAGCTCGCACGATAGGAATGAAAGAAGTGAGATTGTCCTAATAGTTTCATAGACTCTCGAAGATAAGTACAGACGTCTCCGTACCGATCCGCAAGACTCTACCAAACTCGCTTATGACTCATATCACCTATAAACCTAGAGCTCTGATACAAACTTGTCACGACCCAATTTTTCCTCCGTTGGGTTTCATGATGGAACCTAGTCTTAGGGTTTACTAAATAACAACCATAATAAAAAAGTATAACAGTCTCAATATACAAATCTTTATATAATTTACATCTTCCCAAAATCGACGGTACAAGTCATAAGCTCTATAGAGTTTTGCTACAACTTCCAAACATAACTGTATAGAAATAAATATAACAGTGTGAATACAAAATAGGACGGTGACTCCGAAGCCTACGAACGCAGCAGCAGGGCTACCTTGAGTCTCCTTGGCAGGAATTCGCATAGTTACTAACGAACAATACCTGGATCTGCACAAAATATGCAGAAGTATAGTATGAGCACACCACAGCGGTGCCCAGTAAGTATCAAGACTAACCTTGATGGAGTAGTGACGAGGAACAATCAAGACACCTATTGGTCTAATAAAATGAACAAGTATAAGTATAGAAACAACAGAACATGATATCTATATAAAGACTACGCGATGTGTCTAACAATACAGTAATTACAATAAGGAAAGAAAACAACAAGTAACAACGGAACACCATAATAAGAATACCGAAAAGTGAACGGAAATACAACCAAATCCGAAATCACAAATACAGTAAAGACAAGTCATAACTTAGCAACTACGACAGTTTTTACATTAGGTCTTAGCCATCAAACTTCAATCAATTAGTCAAATCCTTCAAGTGATAAAATATTTCAAAATATACTTCCTTCAAATAAATATTTTTCAAAAATAGTTCTTTCAAAATAAATACCTTTGAATATAATCTTTTCAAATAAATATCATTCGAGTATAAGTCACCCTGTGACACCTCATCTTATAATCATGCAATACAGGTCTTAATACCTGAACCCTAATGCTTGGCATCATGTGCCCTCATCACACCTCAAAATCATATTGACAACTCACTTGCCAAATAGAGCCATTCTCACATGGAAGACAAATAAACAAGGGTGTGCATTTATACTTAGCAATATCAAGAAGATACTTATCCGATAGGGGTACTTAGCCACGTGTATGCTTGTGCAAGTTTTCTAACATAGTTCCTACCACCTAGTAAGCATAAGGAAAATAATAGACAATACGTAGAATGTTTACACAGGGATATAATCTATGAAAAGAAACAACTCAGAACACAGTGATAATAATAAGGGATCTCCCAAGATACCGTTCTGTAGTCCCAAACGTAAATGTATAGGGGTGATCTACCGGAATACTGTTCCGTGGTCCCAAAATAAATATGCAGAATATGGGGATATATCGGGATACCGCCCCGTAGTCCCAAACGTAAATGTGCAGGGGGATTTACCGAAATACCTTTCTGTAGTCCCAAAGTAAATATGCAGAACATGGGAATCTAGTGGGTTACTGTCCCGTAGTCCCAAAGTAAATATGTAGCGCAACCAATATAAATAATAGTTACAGCATGACAGAAACCTCGTACATCACCACAACAAGTACAATAGCAAAAATGACAATAATACAAAGTACGACAAGTAAATCAACGTAAGAACTTTAAATCACAAAAATGGTAGATCCAGTTCACAAGGAATAACCATAGTAAAGAAGAATGGGCATAAAGGGAACAGTTCAACAAGCGAAAACTAATATGTAGCAACGATCCCACAATATAAAAGTCAACAATAAGGGAGTCAACACGAGGTTAATAGTCCCAAATAAAGTCAAGTCAACTAAGATATAGGTTATCTAATCTCCTTTTAAGGTTGAGCAATTTGCGAAAGATATTCAACAATTCAAGTAATGGTAGGCAGCAGAAGATAATCATAACTCAAATTAAGACTAAACAATTATAGGATGAGATTGTAATAATTTCAATTAAAGATAAGCAGTTGAAAAGATAGGATGATAATAGAAGAGGCAAAATCTTCAGTTAAGTCAAATAGTCAATAAGAGTGAATCCTAAGGCAATTAATTCTTACTGAAGCATGTAGAAGTGAAACAAGCAAATAGGAACTCAAATGTATCATGAACAACTTCATACACAGTGAATATAAGGACCTAAGAACCCTATAGGCCAACTTTCACAAATAAGTCCGAGCATGCACTCGTCACCTCGCGTACACGGAATACAATTAATATAGAAGACTCAAATCCTAAGGGGAAGTTTTTTATACTAGGTTAGGCAAGATACTTACCTCAAAGAAGGCAACTCGAAAGGACCTCCGGACGGGTCAAATCTAACCAAAATGACTTCAAAGCACAAACAAAACTCATAAGAAACTATTCCGGATCATAAAGTCTCAATCTTTAACAAAATCCAAATATTGGTCCAAAAGTCAACTCCCAGGCCCGTACCTCATAACCCGACAAATTGTACAAAAATTGAATACTCATTCCAATACGAGTTCAACCGTACGAAAATTATCAAATTCCGATATCATTTGGACTCTCAAATCATGATTTTTCATTTTAGAAATTTTCTTCAAAAATCAACATTTTTTCTCAACCCAAAACGCAATTTAAATGATAAATATATTGTTAATTCTAGGTGAAGAACACTTACCTAATTGATTTTTTTTGAAAAACCCACTAAGAATAGCTCAAAATCGAGCTCCATAAGTCAAGATATAAAAATAGTCTAACCCTCGATTTGAGAATATATTATGTCTGCCCAGGTATTTGTGCATCGCGAATGCGGAGGAAAGATCGCGTTTGCGAAGAAGAAAAATGAAGGCTGCCCAGGTTAGTCATCGCGAACGCGACAACAAACTCGCAAACGTGGAGAAGAGAAGACAGAAACCTACGCGAACACGTAGGAAATCACGCGAACGCGAAGAGTAACGACTACCAGTGCTCAAGGCCTGGTTTCTACTACGCGAACACGGAATAGAGGTTGCGAACGCGATGAGGAAAATGTGCAGAGTTACACGATCGCGAGGCTTATTATGCGAACGCGAAGAAGAAGGAAATTGGGGCGATCAGCAGAGACTCTTCGAAAACGCGAGAGGAGCTTTGCGATCGTGAAGAAGGATATCGGACACCAGAACTAGCAGTTCAAAAACGAGGGAAAATGATCCGTTGACTACCCAGAACACACCCGAGGCCCCCGGGACCCCGTCTAAACATACAACAAGTTCTATAACCTAAAACGGACTCACTCGAGGTCTCAAATCACATCAAAGAACGTCGAAAATGCAAATCGCGCCATGAATCGAGCTTATGAACTTCTAGATCTTTCAACTTCTAGAACTCGCGCCGAAACCTATCAAATCAACCCGGAATGACACCAAATTTTGCAGACAAGTCCAAAATGTCATAACGTAGCTTCTCCGACTCTCGAAATCGCATTCCGACCCTGATATCACAAAAGTCAACTATGGGTCAAACTTCTCAATTTCCCAAACTTCAACTTTTCCAACTTTCGCCAAAATGCCTCAAATTACCCTAAGGACCTCCAAATCCGAATCCGAACGCACACCTAAGTCCAAAATCACCGTACAAAGCTGTTGAGATCATCCAAACTCATTCCAAGACCGTTTACATAAAAGTCAAATTCCGGTCAAATTCTCACCACTTAAACTTCCAAAACTAGATTCCTTCTTCCAATTCAACTCCGAATTATCTGGTAACTGAATTCAACCGTGCACGCAAGTCGATACACATAATATGAAGTTGTTGGAGACCTTACGTCGTCGAATGGAGCTTAAATTCTCAAAACGACCGGCCGGGTCGTTGCAAGAGAAAATACTTGATTGTTTATTCTAATAGTTTAGTGCAATTTTTAAATATTATACCAAAAATGGCGAAGAGAACATATTATTGGAATATTAACGGAGCTCAAATATTATATGAAAGTGTATTAACTACTACTGTCTATTTTAATTTATACTACTGTTAAACGCTAGAAATAATCTATATATTACAAGTTAAAATAATTGTACTTGACTGTAAAGTTCTACCGTTGATTGTCAGAACTAAAATTTGGATCCAATACATTTTAATGATGCTATGCATTTGGATTGTTTTACTTTGTTGGAGAATTTTTTACATGTTTCTGTTTTCTTGTACTATTCTTATTAAATCCTAACTATTGGGACTTCATACATAGTTCAAATAATGAATGATTTGATAAATAAAATTATAGCAATTTTAAAGTTCTAAATATTAGGAAAATAACCAAAATTATTATTTAGTTCAATATGAAATATATTTTTAAACGATAAAAAAACGAACGATATTTTGTTCAAGGTCTTCGTGGTTTTAATAAAAATATAGACTAGTAGTTGTCTGGTATTGTGCACATAACAATTTCAAACCCAAAACTAAAAAGGATGCTATTTACCCTCTACTTCTTAATTGTTCACATCTACCATTCATTTGAGTTTTTGAATATAGAACTCTCAAATGTTATTTGAATATAAATCTGCCTCTCATCGATTAAGAGAATATGTTGGAGAAACTAAGCTAATTAATTGATAGATTTCTTGAATCAACTTGGGAAGTTTTTCTAGCTTGGTCGAACAGACTATAAGGGGTCGTTTGTAGTAGGTATCAAAAAAAATAATGCAAGTATTAGCTCTGTGTATTATTAATACTTTGTTTGGTAAAAAATTTTCAACCTGTGTATAAATAATGATTGTTTATACATCATACTTGTATTCTATGTATAAGTGATGCATAGAAAACCATGACATTCGTAATATCAAGGCTATTAATGCATACATTAGTATAGTTAAATATCCTTAAAGTCCCTTAAAGGTAAAGAATATGGAGGATATTTTTGTAAACAACCATTTTTCTTAAAAATTATGCAATGCATTATAATTTTTAATACACCATATCAAAAAATTAATAAGAAATAATATTTACATAACTAATGCTTGACATTATTAAATTGTGCATTACTAACCCTTACATTACTAAATCACCTTATTCTGCATTATTCTTGTACAACCTATCAAACGACCCTGAAGATATAGAAGATGTCGAAAAATTAAATAAAAGGTGATAAGTAATCCCCACTCCAAGAAAAAGCATCTAATTTCAAACCCAAAATTCTTTACCGTTCTAGAACCTTCTTTTTTTGCCCGGAATTTTAGAATCTTCTTTTGTCTGACCAAACAGGAAAATAAGAGAAATTCTAGAATCTCCTTTTGACGACTTGCCGTGTGGTTTTCCCATACCAGATATAGATTTCTTCGCCTGTATACTAATTCGTCGCCAAAATTGATTTCCCCTAAATTCTATAAATACGATGCATTGTCCCTCTTTTTCTCCATATACAAGCCATCTAGCCTTGTTATTGATATTGATACATTCCTCTAAAAATCAAGCAATCCATTCTCAAGGTATGATAACTTTTCTCCTCTCTTGAATTCCTTAGTTTGATTGTTTTTCATATTTAAGTTGCTTTAAGTGAATCTAGCTCTCTTCCTTTGTTCAATATCGTCGAGTATGTTAGTTGATTCTTTGTTTATCTCTGAATTGCAAGGGTTTACTTTGTTGTAATGGATTACGTATGAAGTATCGACAAATAGGGGGCAAAGGAAAAGCCTTACAGTAATTTGTGATCTGTTGTGTTGGTTTCCTTTTTATAGTAAATTTTAGTTTAAGATCCATCGGAACAGAATTTTGAGGAATTCACTCTGCTACTTAACCTAATCAGCAGAAAATTTAAGATATTTCGTAGTATATTAGGGTCAATAGATTCTTATTAACGCATGAAATATAGATTTTTGTTGGAGGAAAAATAAAATTCGAAGAATTTCCTAAAAAGTGAATTAAATCTATATAAGTTTGTGTAGCAGTTGCGATATTTTAAGGGATCTTATATGGGAGTTTGGTTTGATTAATACAGATGCAGATCTTTGTTAAAACCTTAACTGGAAAAACCATCACACTGGAAGTTGAAAGCTCGGACACGATAGATAATGTTAAGGCGAAAATTCAAGACAAGGAGGGTATCCCACCGGATCAGCAGAGGCTGATTTTTGCAGGGAAGCAATTGGAAGATGGGCGTACTCTCGCAGATTATAATATTCAAAAGGAGTCAACTCTCCACCTAGTTCTCAGGCTAAGGGGTGGAATGCAAATTTTTGTTAAAACCTTGACCGGAAAAACAATCACATTGGAAGTCGAAAGCTCGGACACGGTTGATAATGTTAAGGACAAAATCCAAGATAAGGAAGGTATTCCACCAGATCAACAACGTTTGATCTTTGCAGGAAAACAGCTCGAGGATGGGCGTACTCTCGCAGATTACAATATTCAAAAGGAGTCAACACTCCACCTTGTTCTTCGTCTCCGTGGTGGAATGCAAAT